>JALJCO010010491.1:0-33854 GCA_023101725.1 Atherinomorus stipes | reverse complement strand
ATTTGAGAGGCACCCAACTGCAGTCACAATACGCCGCCATATATCCAATCCATGCCGGAAGTCCCAGGCGGAAGTTTTTTTTTTTCATGTAACTTACTAAAATCTAACCCTACCCCTGACCCTTCTCTAACCTTAACCACCCGACTACACTATACATTCTGTTTGAAAGTTGCAGATAGTTACTGTTGGCGGTATTTAACTAACTTCCGCATGAGACTTCCTGTATGGATTGGATGTATGGAGGCACCCTTGTCGGTCATTGTAACTGCAGTTAGGTACTCTTGCCTATTTTCACTCCATCTGATGCTCAGAATCGGAGGTTGACTCAAGGTGAAGATTCACTACAATCCACTGATTCCCTTTGTTGGGTCACTTTTAATTAATTGGTGGAAAATTATAAAGTCGAACATAAGATTTAATATTCATTGGATTTAATTTGATTGGAATAAACTTGAAAGAACTGGACAGTATCTTTAAAGTGCCCTGAGACAAATTGGTGCTATATAACAAGCGCTATGAGTTTAAACCATGCTGTTATGAATGAAAGAGTAGTTACCTACAGCATAGTGAGCAATTTAAAACCCTGTAAAAATGTGTCAGCATGGGACCTCTCTAGAGGAGAAGACGTGGTAGGGGCTCATTAATTCAGCTTCACCTTTTCAGTGAGTTGACAGTGCTGCTCATTAAGATCAGCCTGCCACCTGTGGAGACCGGACAACTCCAAAGGAGATAACACGAAGAACCGAATAACGCTAGCAAAGACAGTATTCAAAATGATGACAGAGTAGCAAGTGTGGAACTTTAAAAATGGGTAGAGACACTGCAGTGGCAAAGAAATGAACAAACAAGAAGAGTAATGTCTTCAGTTACCGTGGTTTATAGATGATATTCAAAGCATGGCCCTAAATTTATCACACCACTGCTGCTGCTGTTCTGTCATTTTAACGGATCAGACGGTAGCACAGGGGGGGTTACTGTAGCGTAGGGGTTTGTTTGGTGAACGCTGGAAATGAGTTAACGGGTTGAGGGGCGGGGTGGGGGGGGGGGGGGGGGGGGGGATGAATGAACTGCACTGATATGCAGGCAGATGACAGCCAGTGAAATGGTGAGAAAAGACGTGTCTACAGCATAAAGAGAAATGAGTCTCCGCTGTTTAGCTGTGTTGACTTTGTTGTTTTCTCCCCATCTTTCTTACAGCTGAAGATTATGGGTTTGCCAGATCACTGATACTTCTGAGGTCATAACTCAGCCAGCCTTTTTTTGTTTCCTCTTTCTTCTCTTTCTTTTTTAGCATTTGGGCAGGAGCCATGGGGATGAGGCTCCAGACGTGGGAATGAGATCAGCAAAGTGAAAATAAGATCAATCTACCAAAGAAGCCATGGCACATGCAGCTATTCTGAGAGATTTCATTTGTCTACTGAATGAACCATTTCATGTAAAAGCATGTCAGATACTTTTTTTCACTTTTTAAATGGGTTTTTTTATGCACTTAACCTTACAAACATTTATTAGCACTGAGGATGTAGTATTCTGAGACTTTCCTGTCATAAAAGTGAAAAGTCTGATACTAACAAACCTGCTGGTTTTATTATTTTTCAAGCAATGCTAAAGAAAGGAAGAAGGAGGGTGGTGATCTCCTTGAAATGTGCTCGGGTGTTATGAAAAGAAAAAGTAATAAAAATCCAGTTTTATAGCAGCCAGCTTGCCATACAAATCTCATTAACCAGTCGCTTGATTTTATGATGAGTCTTATCCGTGCCTCTGAGGTATAACTAAGGAGCTATTGAGGTGGCAGATACTGCTTCCCCAATGGATTTTATTGTGTGTTCTGGCTTTAGTTTCTTAGTAATATACTGTATGTTTGCCTAATTGATCCAATAAACTTGGAAAGCTTCCACAAGAAAAACTCTGGAGAGAATGTGACAGTTTATATTTGATTTACTGGATTGCTTCCTTTTACTGACTATAAAAGAAGCAATGCAGCTCATATGAGGAGTCCCACTGGACCAACAGCAGCCGTCATCTTTTGCAAACATGCAGTGTATGCCGTCACTCAACTCAAAACTGCGAGACCTTTATGCCATACTCATATCAAACAGTAGAGGGGTCCACTGGCAAGAAATTTCCCTTTCTGCATTTCTGCAGTTGTCATTATCGATTCTAAATCCAACCACACATGGCTTACTGGAATTATTATGTATTATGTATTTTGCATATTCCTCCAAACACAATATTTTTACACTCAAAGCAACACATCAAATGCAAAGTACATCAGTATAGCAGTAACAGCTGCTACATATTTATGTAGCTCGGGGTTTTGCATTTTATTTCTTCCTACTTTATAAACTGATGTTTACAATGTTAGCATACATATATCAGTAGCCACATCAGGTGGCTTCTTGTTTCACAAAATTTCCCATCGTGGTCTAATTTTGTCCTGATCTGACCCTTGTTTCTCTGTTTTTGGGCAAATGGTTTTCACGTGTTTTACATTCCAGTTTATTTATTTAGTGATTGGTTTTACATCATGCATGGCAGCTACTAAACTTCCTGTTTTTTAAAGTACACATTTTTGTATTCTGTTGAGTTTTCTTTCTTTGTTTTGTTTCAAACCGGCATTTCGGCCACACTTGTATCTTATTTGTTATGATTTAATTCAGACCAAACTCCCAAGGTTTTGCTTTGTCCAGATCTTTATATTCTTATTCCTTTTATATATCATTTCATTTCCTGGAGTTTCTACCTTGCAACACTTTGTATTTTCTCTAGTGTTGCAGTTAATTAAGTGTTTTTACTTAGCTGTATTGTTTTCAACTTCGGTCCTCATTCATTTAGCACTCCTCCTCATGACTCAGAGCTAAACTGGACACTGTTGTTCATAGAGTTTAACCTACAACAGAATATCCATGGTTGAAAAATCTACATTTTTTAATCATCCAGTTATCCAGTTATTCCATTGCACTTTTAGGCTTTGAGTTAATTATTGGACTAAATTTTCTCTTCTCTGGATGCAAGCTTATCAATATGGATAACCAGTGCTCTAACAGAGATGACATACTGTATTATAATAATGCAGCTATGCAAAACAAAAAAGAGGAAAGAAAAAACGTGGTATTAAGGGAGGAGGTAGTTTGATAGTGACAGTAGTTTGGAGGATTGTTGTGTGAGTGCAAAATGCTCAGTAATGATATATATTAAGTGCTAAATGTTGCATTTCAGGCCCCTCCCTCAGAGACCAGTCACTGACATCACTTGGCATTTTGTAGATTAAACTGATACACTGGGTTCTTGTAATTAAGGTACAGCGCTACTTGTCACATTAAACTTCCTGAGCACTACTCAGTTTGGGATTATTACCATCTTGTGAAATGCCAGTTTCATTTACTGATATTTAAATTGTCCTGTGCTCTTTCATCACCTCTACTTCCAGCTCACAGTCTCATCAAATCTGTGGACCAGGAAGTTGATTGCAAGATTTCAATTTAAAATGCTGATTTCTTCATTATTTTGCAGCAGGGATGAAAGTAAATGTGTTATGAAGAGACTTGGAAAAAACAAAACCACTATCTTCAGAAACCTTTATATCCTGATTATCCATTTTCTCTATTTAGACACAGAAATGAGCCAACTCTAAGCATACAAGCAGTGCAGACCTGCAGGAGGAATTCAGCCTGTTTATTCTGAGTGTTTACCTTATTCATAATATCCATTTCAAATGAAGGTGTCCTTAAATCCATTTCTGGCGGTGATCAGAGTAGAGCCCCTTTGGGAACAGCTGACAAGAAGACAGCTAAAATATGTGTGTGTGTGTTTTCTCAGACTTACTGGATGCATATCAATTCTGAGAAGTAGAACATAATCAGCTCCTGTTTGTCTTTCCATTTATGCTATTTCTGTCATCAATACGATGTTTATCCACAATGATTTCTAAAATTCTGAAATGAATCTAGTTCTAAGCCTAATTACTAAATTCATCATAAGAAACTTTGAGAGTAAAAACGTACAGGATTATGACCTGCCACTCGTAATTTAGTCACTTTTGCTAACTAAATTCAGAGGAAGAATCTTTGAATTTGTACTGATTGAATTGTACATTATTATTATTATTATTACTACTATTAATGTTATTATACTATCACAGCACCAAAACAGCTCTTGTAAAGACCACCAATGACCTCTTCGTGGCAGCAGATTCAGACTTAAACTACTGTAAACTCATCCTCCTTGACCTCACCGCAGCCTTTGACATCATCTCCCATCGCATCCTTCTTAGCCATCTAACCTTTATTGTTCTAAACATCAGACTCTCTACTGGTTCATCTCACACCTTTCTGGTCACACAAGTAAACTAAAATCAAAAACCTCCGATTTCAACCTTTCCCTGTCAGAAGTGGTGTGCCCCAGGGCTCTGTCCTGGGGCCCCACCTCTTCATCATCTACCTACCCCCATTGGCAGTATCTGCAGAAAACACAGACTCCATTTTTATTGTAATTCAAATGACACCCCGCTCTGTCTCTCCACCAAACCTGGTCCCACCTTCCCTCAGCCTACATCCTTGACCTTCTCCAAGAAGTAAAAAATGGTTTTTCTCACAACTTTTTTCAACTCAACAGAAATAAAACTAAATCCCACTGGTTGGCACCAGATCCACACTCTCCAAATCTGTCTGTCTTTCACTCCTTACTGATGAGACTCCACTCCTCACCCATCACCCCAGGTCAAGACTCTGGGTTTGATCTCCAGAGGACAGCACTTTTGGCAGCTAATATGTTGAATGACAAAAGAGACAAAACAAAAAGTAAATACTGTGTTGGTGTATTTCCTATTTAGGGACAGTTTTGGGGGAGTGAAGGACTTCTGCCTGATGCAAAATTTGCAACTTTTCTTCGATATGGCTGAGTGATGTTTATATATATTCTTTTCAACTGATTCAGCAATTTGTTTGTTTTATGTATTAAAGGTGCTGCATACAAAAAAAAAAAAATCAAGGGTCAATGACAAAAAAAAAAAAAAACAACTTAAAAACTGTGCTTCTATCAGTGTCTAATAACTTTGCAAAAATAACTGTTATGTTTTTATTCTTTTTAGAATAAGCCATTTGATTTCCCTTCAGAATTGGCCATGACACCCCATGGCCATAACAGCCAGTGTGCTGATATCCAGCTGCTGCCACATGACATACAGTAGTGCTACGAAGAAAAATACTGCAGTAATGTGATGATCCAGATTGTAACACAAAGTTATGAAGTCTGGTTTTATCAGTTTCCAGACACTTCTGAGCGATAATGAAGGAATGTGCGATGAATATCAGCATGCTTTTAAGACCTTTAAGGTCAGAAACTTATGTAGTGTTGCTTTAAAAATCAATTAATACATCCTGATACCTCAAATTCTTTATTGTCTAATAGGTATCTCTTTAGAAGTAACTTCGACAGTTTTTCTAGAAATAACCCTTTCATCATATTGGGTGATTAGGAAAAGGATTCACAGGGAAAGTTACCCAAGCAAGTGCACTAGCAAGACTTTTTGTCGCTAATCCACACGTAATCATTACTGAACAGAGACGTTGTAGACATTCTGTGGCACTAACAAAAATTTAAAAAACTAACAAAAACATTTTAACAAACATCCAAATCAGTTATATTTCTAAGGAGTTTGTCACGAGAGGATATTATTTGACAGAAAATAATTTCTGCATCCATAGTATGCTGTACAAAACAAACAAACAAAAAAAAAAAAACCCTGTTTTGAACATGCTCTGCTTCTTGTATGCTCTACCCAGGAATCACTCTGTAGTATATCCAATTTTGAGACTTGCAAGGTCAGTCACTTGCCATTTAGTACATTTGTTAAAGGCCAACTGCAGACAACGTCCAGCTCTATTACTCCAGACATTGCTCACAGATTGTTTGTAGGTGGGGGGTGTGAGAGAGAGTAGAGTTACACACTATAGGGAGAAGAATGGCAACAGCAGAAAGATTCTTGATGCACTGTTCAAAACTGTGTTTGTGCTTGTTGGCCTCAGCAAAAGTCAGCGATTTCTGGAAAGAAAAGAAAGAAAAGAAAGAATCCTATACAGTGGGAGTGTGTGTGGATGTGTGTAGGTGTGTGTGGTGATGAGGGAAGGTGTTGTGTACTGTATGTGAGGGGCTGCAAATATTGGACTTCATTCACCAGCATCTTCTTACAAATATACTTAGAATTGCTGTTCAGTTGGATTTAAAAAGTTGTTTTTAACAAAACTCACAAATTCATGAATGTGTTTTTGATCACAAAATTATTTGTATCTTTCCTTTTAAATTTGTGAATGTCAGTGTCTCATAAATTAGAGGGATGGACCAGCTGGGCTTATATAAACAAACGCTCAAAAATGCCCACAGAAGGTCAAGAATAACGGCCATGAGGAATAGATGAGAAGAAAATAAAAATAATTAAGATGAGTGAACGGATCTAGTGTGTGTGCAGTTTATTGCACTGATGGTTTTAGGAAGACCAGCAGTAGAATTATTCTTAAATGAATGAAAAGTTGTTTAATATTTTTCCTGAGAAAAATGATAATATTAGAACAAGATCTGCAACACCTTGCTATTCATTTTAATATAACTAAATGCTTTGTAAATCACCAAGTTATTTCAAAGATCTGACAAAAAACATAACAGTGATTTCATCATTGTATTTTACGGACAAAAGAAAAAAAACACAAACAGACTTTGTTCAAACATGTCAGTACTCAAATGTTTGTAAGCCTACTCCAGGGTCTTTTGGTGTATTAACGTTTTATAAACGAGGCCCAATGTCTGTATGAGAGTTAAATGGGTTGTTTTTAATCTGTGAAAACAGGTGCACATCTACATGGTTTCTATAAAAAAAAATAAACTTCAACGTGAAAAAAAAAAATCTTTACAGTGACGGCTGAAACTGATATTTTTTGGGGAGAAAAGAAGCAGCAGGGAACCAGACTAAGAATACACTTGTCAATAAGGATATGTCAGTACAGTTTACAGGTGAAAGACCTGCCATGTCATGAGCAATTAGTGCTCATAAAACCAGTCTAAGCCATCAACATGTATGCCCTGCCAGTCATCACCCAGCTGGTATTATATTCTGGTCCAAAAGGGAAGCCACTGATATCAAAGCACAAGAGCATCTCACAATGCATGGAGGGTTTCACCTTAAGTCCAGAGCCGAGTCTGCACACTAAGGTGAAAGAGGGAGGCCAGGGGCTTGCAAGTCACAATCCAAGATGAAACAACAAAGACCCAGGGGTGCATTCAGATGATAGCCCCTGCTATGAATTACTGAGTGGATGCCTCAGGCAGATGAAGCTCAGCATGAGAGAAAAGGAGGTACAACCGTCATGGAAGAAAAACCCGAGTGTGCCATGTACTACTGACTGACAGAAGAGGTGGCTGACATCGAGAAGTTGTATAAATGGCTGGAGAAGGCTGGTCGGAAAGATGGCACAAAGGCACTAATCATGACAGGCACTGAGAACAAGAGCAATAAAAGCCAGGGCAGGGTCTATGACACCAAACCTGGACACCTGGTGCAGGCTGTGCAAAGACGCCTCCAAAGTCCAGCACATAGTTCTAGGTGTAAGATGCAGACAGGTATGGGATATTGAACCATAACTAGAATGGTGACTAAAATAATGTGCAATAGTGTGTCTGTACAGAGTTCAGGCTAAAGGTCCCTGGGTCAAGATAAAAGATGCTGTCAAATGTGACAAAGTACACAAGGAGGGTCCAGGCAGGATTCAATCCCCAGACTCACGGGTGAGGGTCATGCACACTTTCTAGTCAGCCAAAGGGATATTCCTGTGGCAAAGTAGCCAGGGTGCATGATCAATCGGAGGCATAGCGAAAGAACCCCACACTGTCACATCTCTCCCCCTCTTTCCACAAATATCCCCGTGCTCCACCAATTATGAATCCATGGACTGTTTACTAGTGTCGCACATGGATCCTGCTGACAACCCCAGAATGTGGCAAGGTACGTAAGGAGGGGGGGGGGGGGGGGGGGGGGGGGCCTGGACGGGATTTGATCCCCAGACTACCGGTGAGAGCCATGCATGCTTACCAGTCAGCCAAAGAGATATCTCTGTGGCCAAGTATGATCAATCACAGGCATGGTGACAGGACCCCACACTGTCACACAAAGGTGAAGGAACATTACAGATTATCCTGTGGGACCTTCAGATCCATACTAATAACTAGACAACTGGACATCATGGTGACCAACATATACAGAATTAGATAGCAGTGGTACATGCAGCAATCCAGGACAACAGCAAAATCTAGAAGAAGGAACTCAAAAAGCTGAATAATAACCAAGAGCTGAAAGAGGAAGTTTGAAGAAATAGAAAGTGAAGGAAATGGTAGTGGAAGCGGTAATCATAACACTCAGGACCATGACCTCCAAACTGGGAGTGATGGTCCAACATACAGGATACCAACATAGATCTCCATTTGGAAGAGCCCTGTCCTTGGAATGGCTAAGAGACTACGATGAACCCTCAAGATCCCCGGCTTCTGGTAGAGAACCTTGAAGGACAAGTGCCTACATTAAACAACAAAAGTATAACTGACATTAATCTGATTTCATTTTATGTGTTTCTTTTTAACCCATTGCTGGATGTACAGCCCTAAAGAGAACATGATCCTTTCCTCTTGTGTCATGGTCACTGCGTGTTGGTGTCTGTATGTTTTGTTCCTTTGTCTATACTGTTTGAGTATGTTTTTTGTGTTCTGTATACTTCTTATTTGATTTCTAAACTGTTTCTCCTTTGTGCTTTTCAGTAAATTTTTCCTTGCTGTCTGGTTTGTCTCACTCCTGAAATGAGTTGATTTTCTCTTACACATTGCTCAGTTCTGTTTCTTACATCAGCATACATTCTGCCCAGTTTTCTTTCTTTTGCCAGATCTTTATTTCCAATTGTTCTGTTTTAGTCCATACCTCCACCTCTTTTATCAGTCTGTTCTGTGCATAACACGCCACTTCAGTTCTTTCAAACTACCTTTTGTTTGTCATCTCCTTGTCTTCTGCATTTTGGCATCAATTTTGAGCATGCACCCCGACCCTTTTATCTTAGTTTTGAAAATTGGTGAACAAGAAAAGATTTAGAGAATCACAGAAATTATTATTTTCCCATCAGTCCACATGACGTACAAATATGATTCATAATAACATGTTGGTTTTCATTGATAACTGAGTGCTTCTTCCTCTCTGACAAATACAACCATTTCTGGTTAAAAAAAAAAAAAAAGCAGGAACAAAATAAAAATATGTTCATATAATAAATAAGGAAAATCTCTGCTATTGTGAATCTGCTATCAGGCTATGTTGGTAATTTGTAAAGTAAAAATTCCCCTGCAGATAACTTACTTTATTTTGCTGAACTCTGAGGTCCTGTGATAATACAAATTCAATGCACAAATGCATATCTGTGGTTTGGACAGAAATAGATGGGATCTGACAGGTGATTTGGCTGTATTTGTTTCCTGGATGCACTTTATTTTCTTTTTTGGTGAAGAATGGAGGCTGCAAAACAGGCTTTCCTTCTTAATTATGATCTTAATTAGGATGCTTATAATCATTTACAAGAATTAACTTTGAGATCAGAGTGATCGGGAAAGTTCTACCAGTCACGTATAGGCCTATAGATAGGCCCCATACATAGGCCTATATAAAAAATAAAATGGCATTGGACAACATGGGAAAATGGTGTAAGTTCCTGATGCATTGGTAACGACTGTCCACGAGCTATGTATCTCGTTTCCACGTGTGACAGTGTGCGGTCTTGTCACCAGGCTTCTGATTGATCATGCAGCGTGGCTACTTGGTCACAGGGATATCCATTTGGCTGAAGGGTAACTGCATACGACTTTTACCTGGGAGTCTGAGGACTGAATGCCGTCCGGGACCTCCTTGCCACATTCTGGCATTGTAGGCAGAATCCAATGCCTGGTAATAAGTCCACGTCAGTCTGCTGCTGATGAAAATGCAGCTATTGTGAGCAGATGCTATGTAATATGTGTAGACATCATATCCAGTAGATGTTTGTACATTTTGGTTAATTCTTAGACTTTGGTTATCCCATACAAATGCACCACAGAAAAACAGGTGTAATTTGTTTAGTTTATTTATTACATCTGGGTAAGACTAATCCCATCAGAATTGGGCTGACTGAAAGATTGAAAGCTAGTGGAAGGCTCATTTCCACAAGAGAGGACTTGCACTAGCATCAAAACAAATCATCTTGAAAGAGAAATGGTCCATCTTCCCTTTCGAAAGCTGACTTATGGACCTTTGAGAATGTAAAGGGATTGATTTACCATAACATGATTATGGGAACAAAAACTGTGATTTTCACCAGTAACGTTGAGAGATTTAAACATGGAATCCAATCCAAACATTGACTCAACTAAATTTGTGTCTGAATCCTTGTAATGAATGGAGGAAGCTGTATCCTGTTTTATTTCTAGCTAAGGATTTAACATTGTTATGCAATTTAAAGGGATTGTTATTGTGACATGCAGCAAACAGCACCAGGCTGGGATTCAAACCTGTACCAGCTACAATGAGGAGCTAAAGCATCCATGCAACTCAACCAGTTTAGCTAAACACCACCTCTGTTTTAAGTTCTTGTAAGAACTTGGACAGAGGTAGCTTTTATGAAACAACTGTATTTGTGGACAACCATGCATTGTTTTGACCTTCAAGTCTTTCTGGAGCAGAGCAAGCTTGATGACTAGTTCAGTAAAACAGAAATTGGATATCGGTCCAGCCTCCACCGTTATATTGCTGGAGCTCAACTCGGGCCATAACCAAGGGAGTAGGAAAAGTGATTAGTGCCTCTTCCGTCCCACACACCTGTGTAACTTACCAACATAAAGGTAGTCTATGACCGTGTGGTAGCAGACAGATGCAGCATGTGTGTTTCTGTGTGAGACTTACATAAATTTCCCTCTGACCAGTTGCTGCACTCCCTCATCCTGACAGCTCCATAGATTAAGCCTCGAGAGGCACCAGAGCTGTTTAGTATTCAGCATCACCCACCTGCACTGCCTGGGACACACCAAATGGGAACGGAGCGCAGGTGTTGGCACCAAAATGGAGAAAAAATGCCATCCTAAAGTATCTTGTCACACTGAGCTTTTTATTTTAGAATTAAAAAATGGAGTCTCTTTTTACGCTATTGGTATATCTATGTTTTTCATGAAGGCAAAATGGTGTGCAACAGTTATGAAGGAATGTGGCATGAGGATACTTTGAATTTTGGCATTAAAATTAAAATGTTGCTTGATTTTAAAATCTTAAAGGCCACATGGCAGGTTTTCCCATGTTTTCTGGTTCATCTGCAAAAGCTAAAACAATGTTTTATCACTTCAAAAGTAATCCAGAGCTCCAAAAAGAGCTATAAGCATGTTTTAGGTATTTTTACAGCAATCTGGACACTATCAATTCATAGCTCCAAACCACAGCCATTTTGAAGAAACAAACCAGCTAAACATAAAGTATTACTCTTTTTTTAAAAAAACTATTATTCAAATGCAACTTAAAACAGTTGATGAAGAACTTTAAATTGACTTTAGGTATGAGTTGTCTAGGCATGTTGGCAATAATTAGAAGAGCTTTAAAAATCAGATTGTGCATTGTTAAACATTTTATCTTTCAAACCCCTTGGTGATGTAAATTCTATGGATTGTGGGCTGTAAGTACACCCTCACTTACATCACCTAGCTTTGCGTCCATAAACTGCAAAACCAGTTATTAAGCCTCTTGGCACCATGTAATTTCTTAAGGTAAAATCAGAAAAGGATCAACAGGGTGGCCTAGCTTAGAAGCAGCACGAAAAACCAAAACTTGCTAATTAGCATGTCTATGCAACTGTGACACCTTTTAAATTGAGTTTTCATTATTATTTGGACTGAATAGTGACTTTCTTCTTTAAACAAGTAAGGAAAATAAAACCCCGAGGAGTTGAGAGCAAAGAAAATCTTGACATCACCAGCCTTTGAGGAGCTCTGCTTCAATGAACCCTATCAAGAACACTGGCTCACTCATTCATCACCTTCCATTTCCAACAGACTTCATCAGGACAGCAAGACCTTCCCTTATTCCACCCAACTTCACAATATAAGACGACGACACAGTGCGAGCACAAGAATTCTCAATCAATCAATTTGCTTGAAACTTGGTTCTTTTGATTACAATCACTTCACATGGATATGGCATGAATTTCAACTCAAGCAGCTCCCTTAAAAAAGTTTTTAGTAACATTTCCCTTCATACTATGATATTATTCTGTCTGAGGCCATCTATCTGACACCTTAAGCTTGCTTGAAATTGGGTCATGCAACAGGACAATTATCCTAAGCACAGTAACAAAGCGAAGCCAACCACAACCTGACTGTGATGCAGTGGCATGACCTGAAGAGAGCTGCACATAAATGAATATCTGCAAACCTCTATGATGAGCAGAGTAATTTCAGGGACTAATAACCTCCCAAAAAAGATGACTACTTAAACTTATTGCTGCTAAAGGGGGTTCCACAAGTTCCTAAATCATGGGGGTTACAAATAAATGAAAAAAAAAAACACTTTGTTTCTTAATTTTATTTTAGATTTTGTTGAAAAGATAATGGCACCACCATTTCTCTCTCATTTGAAGTCGTTTTACCCTTATTTCAAGATCTGTTTAGAACCAGATAAGTCATTATTATCCAGATTGATACAGTCTTAGAACTGAAAGAGAGCGTGCTTTCTCTTTCACATAACCCTATCACGTGTAACTTAACCACATTTTCTGCTGTTCTTTGCATCTTTTTTTCTCTTAAGTCGAGCATGAGCAATGAGCGGTGGACGGAGAATAGATAGGTATGCAGGTGGCTTTGTACTATTCATGTGTGAGTCAGTATGTGGGTGTGTGGTAAAGTGTAACATGAGTTTTTCTCTCTCTCTCTTGCTGTTTGGAATGGCAGAGCCACAGAAGCAGCTTTTATCAGAGGGTTGTATATGTGGCAGTGTAATGGGGTCACTGTGGATGTGCAGGACGGGCACAGTCTCTATTCCACAGGCTGAGAGATGGAATGTGCAAGGCGGTAGCTGGAACAGGCAGTGGACCAGTCTGAATAATGAATTCTCTCTCTGTGGCCTGTCTGTTCTATGACACCCCCCTCCCATATACCCCTCCAAAACTATAGTTGGATATTGAAAAGTGTCATAGGCTTGGTAGTGTCATAGCATAGCCAGTGGTAATGGCACAAGAGGAGAAAATGGGAGAGAAAAGCTGAAGTGAAATGGGACTAGCAGAGATGAGGACTGACAGAGTGATATGATAAGCCAAGTGTTTCACCGTTAACTTGCCAGATGCAGCAAGTTCTGATTTGTACAATTATAGCAGATTTTTTTCCTGATGGGCAATGACAGGTTGGGCCCTGTTTGCAGAGGACAGTGTGGGAGGAAACACCTGAAAAGAAGTTCTACATGGGCCTGAGCAAGATGCAGAAAACATCCCGCTGTGTCGCCACGGTGACAAATTCAGCTCCACTTCTTTCATTTGACAACCAGCAAGCATCACTAAACAGATTAGACTCTTAAACAATGTCAACCAATTTTGAGTTTTACCTGAGGGGGATTTGCTAAATGGCTCTCGCTGCAAAAGGACAAAAGCTCAGTGCCGAGCCCATGCAGCATTAAAAACATGAACACTAGGGTTTGCGTTAGATGACATGGCCATGGTAATGTATTTGTTGTTAAGCGGGTATGAATTGATCATTTCACACAAGCTTCTGTGCATAAAAACAAATTATGTTTTGAAAATGAATACACACAGTTACATCATTTTAATTAAAATTGCTGCCTGATGATGATAAGAGTATCCAGCTGTCACATAGCCTGTGGGGGAAGATCTGAATGTCAGTTTGGTCTTGAGGTTTTATCCCAATGTGTGATTTTAAAATAAATTACAACTTAATTTGCAAGTGCATATGAGTTTATCTTTGTATTGGTTATTGAGAAGTGGTGGAAATGCATTGTGGAGATACTGTAAAGTGGCTTTCAAGACAATTTCTGAATGTTTTTTCTGACTTTTGTAGCCACACTTTCTCCTAAGAATTTTATGTGAGTCCTAGTTTTTGTTGGAATGTGCTCTTCAGAAAATTCAAAATCAATACTCATAAGTTTGTCTAGATCTGTATCTGGATCAAAACATTCAAGTCCATGGAGTTCATCATTTAACACTGTGTGTATCATGTTTGAAACATATGTTTCTGAGACTTAGTGCATCACTTGAAGGTAAAAACTTTGCTCAAAACTCTTTTGTACACAATCTGATTCTTTCTTCCGTCTTGTGCAAACATTTTGCACAATGATTCTGATAACATACAAATAAAGGTTACTTAGCCTATATAGGCTTTTTTCTCTTTTATTAAATTTGATTTAAAAAAAGGGGCCAAATCAAGATTTCTGATTTAGAAAAAAAAAGAAATATTTCTTGAGTTAGGCTTTATAAGGTCAAACAGTTATTTAATTCCAGGTCTTTATGACACAATTCCTAAAAAGTGAAACACAAAATGGAAAAAAAAATAATCTGTACGATTTGCAAGCTTCATTGAAAAAATTCAAAGGCAGCCCCTTTCTTTGCATTTTTTCAAGGTTTTGGTATTTATTTTATTTCATTTTATTTTCCCAGGAAAGTCCCATATAGATTAAAAACCTCTTTTTCAAGGGAGTCCTGGCCAACAGGCAGCAGAAGGAAATTGAAGGCACAGATTTTTTCATTGTTTTACACACCTGAACAGGTACAGATTGCTCAGTCAGGTTTATTTTTGGAACAGAGGTAAAGTTCTACAATTTGCTATACGGATAAAATGATGTTTTTATATGAAAGAAAGAACACATCACATGTTGAGAATAGACAATTTAAAATATTACTTCATTTTGATTTGTTAGCAGCAACATTTTAGCAACAGTCCAAAAACTATCTGGGAACCGAGGACGAGTCCACAGACCTTTTGGAGAAAAATGTTCTTCAGAAATACAAAATTCAGCTGAACAGTTCTGAAACTTTGCTCGTCTTTTTTTGTCGTACATTTCTTTCAATACTCATAACATTGTGTAGATGATAGAATATTCATAAATCTTAATTTGGGAAAATTATTCTGCACTTGCTACAAAATTTATAGACCATTTTTCCTCAGATTTCTGGACATACTCTTTTGCATACTCTAATCTTTTGAGAGACTCTGCCACTTTAAGGTTCTCTTCATAACCAAAGTTAGTAACCTGCAGCCATGAGGTTGTTTCTCTTACTGTTTTGTTCAAGCACAACTTCCAGACATTTATCCTCCCATTCCATTTTATTTAAAAAAACGTGTTGCTGCCATCAAATTCAAAATGATCTCTTGTCTTCGCTAGTTTTATATGCACTCGCTCGAGTGGACTTACTCAACAGCCCACTGACAAGTTTGTGTTTTTAAACTACTTGTATTGTATTGTGTATTTTCCCTGATGCTGCATCCTGTTATAATTAGATGAACCTTCTCTCTCCCAAACAAACTCAACAAAATGACCCTGTTTTACTCGGGAAAACATCAAAAAATGATTGTTGTGGTGTATTCATTAGTATGCTGGCAGATTATTGTTTGTGAAAACAATGAACAGAGATGGTTTTAGGTCATGGTCCACATCCACTTTCTTGTTAAGTCTTAAGGTGGGCTACAAACCTGAATAAGCAAGGCAATCTCTGTGGTTTACCACTATGAAAATGTACTCTAAGTGAGGAGTCAATGTTTTATTTAATATAATGGCATCTGTGCACCAACCTCTGCAAATGTGAAAGCAGATTCCAGCTCGCCTCATTTTCCTGGTACCTCTGTTATGCAGTATGCTCTGAGGACATCAACTCCCAGCAGATGCATGGAAATTCCCAGAAAGTGTTCATTAACCCAGATCCTATAGAGTCCCGATTGTCCGTTTGAAAAGCTGCTGTTCATCTATTTTGTTCAAAGAACAGATATTCACCAGGTGGATTGATGGGAGAACAGTCAAAATTCCCACCGACTCTGACTCACTTTTGCCATCTGTGTCTCCTATAATAATACGCCACATCATTTGTCTACCAGTTAGGCTTGATAGACAGAGGAAGGCTGAAATCCTACATTATTAAACGATGCATTAACACACAAGTGGATGTTTGATGTGTACAAGGCACACACTACATCAGTCCCAATCATTGTAGTACAAGGTTAATATAAGCAGCCGTCTGATTACCTATTCAGAGCATCGCCAACTCAGCCAGTCAGCTGAAGAGCAGTACAAACTGTCAGTGATATTGACATGGTACCCTGCGAATACTCAGTGGTCCTCGGTTCATCCTGTCGTCTTCTTTTTTTCTCCTTTTTGCTGTCCTAGCAGTGCCATGGCCCCAGACTTAGTACTCCTCATCTCTGACAGAACAAATTAAGCTGAAATCGCGGACGAAAGGCCAAATGCTTCCAGAAAAGCACAAAAGAAAGTGCAGTTAATGAAAGTCCCTTGTTGTGAAAACGGGGTAAAACCTGCCATAAATATGCAACGTTTCAGCCAGCTGAGCTTATTAAGCACACTAACAAGAGGACAGCTTTTGGAGCTGCTGCGCAAGATAAGGCTAACAATTTTGTGAAAGTTGTAAAATGTACAAATATGTTACAGTTTTTGAGTTTCTGAGGCTTCAAAATAGGATGTAAAATGGATTTGTTGCTTCATCCATGAACTAATGTGAGGTGAGGGTAGTGATTTCAAAGGAGTATATTAACCAGCTGCTAAAAATGAGAACTGTAATTAAAGAGATGACAGCTTTATTAACACATGCCGAGGAGTGGAGTACTTGATTAGCGGAGAGCAGTTGATTTACTTTCTTGTATGCGTGCTTGTAGCCCTGCTTGCTCTTTTTAAATGTGTTGCAGTAGAGCAACTTTCCCAGGGGACGTTGTCAGAAGCTGTCAACGGCTGTGTTTGTTGCACGCTCGCTGAAAACTTGTCATTGTTCATGGAGTCAATAGTTATTTGCAAGGAGTGGGTGGTCAGCAGAATAAAGTACGTGCAATAACATTCATAAGACCTTTCTTTTTGTCCTATGTTGAGCGGTCTTTGTATTTTCTATGTTCCATTAAAAAACAGGCAGCATCTGAAACAAGGGAAAATTAAACTATCACGCTGAAAACATGCAGCCGCTGTTACATTCACATAGGTCACATTCATACACTCAAACTAACCTTTTAGATACACCAGTTAACCTAACATGCAAGTATGTGGCTTGTGGGAGGAAACCAAAGTACCCTGAGAAATCCCATGCATTTGCTGGATGAGCATGTAAACTCCATGCAGAAAGAGCAGCCGTGCAGCTCTATAATAACTTCCTGCTTTATGTACTCACAGTAAAAGGATACTGTGTAACTTTTGGACACGAGTGGCACTGAACCTGTATGTTCACACAGGCCATGCAACTGTCGTAAAATTAAACAGTCTCCATCTGTGCTTTGGAATCGTGTTTGCAAACCACTTGGGTCAAAAGTTGCATGGTGTACCTTAAAAATAAGTGAAAACAATAAAAAAAACAAGTAAAATTCACCAATGCCAAGCTTAACTGGATCTGGAAGCAAGAGTTTGAAAATGATGCTTTAATGTGGAGGTGAAGGCTGTTCCACAGTTTGAAACAACTGAAAAAAACTAAACTTCCTCTTTGCTTTCATTTGTAAGATGAAGAGCAACAGTAGTTTTCAACCTGTTTTCTTGGAGAACCCCTTATTCAACTCCCAAATAGCCATAGATACAGTTTTACAGTAATTCTCTATGATTTGCATCATATTTTGTTTTATCATGAGTACTGAAATTAAATTGGCTACATTAGTAAAGCTTTACATGTCTGTTGTAAAGCTGTTACTGGAAACAAGGGTTTATTGTATAACATCTCTATTGAGGCTTTTTAAAACTGACCTGCGTCTCGCCATGCAACATTCTTCATTTCTAATCTTGTTCCCGCGACTGAACACCTCGACCTATCACTGAAACTTAAGCCATTGAAACAGCAACTCTCCAAACTATTTTCATATCTACACTAAAAAAAATGACACTTTGGATCAACTTAAAAAAAAACTGCTGTCATCTGTTACAACGAAATTTATTAGTTTTACTCAAACTGAATTTATGATTCAGTGGAAACCGTAAATTTTGTTTTTCTGGAAATATATCTTTTACCTTAAAACAAAGAAATTGCTTTGATACAGAGTAAAAATATAATTCATAACGAAGTTGCAACAAACTAAAAAAAAAACAAACTTTGCTATGACTTTATTTTTCATCTTAACAAAGAAACTTTTTTTCACTTTGTTTCAACTTAATTTTTCATCTTGGTATAAACTAGACAAACTACTGTAGTTCTGTAACTGCCCCCCCCCCCATTTTTCTCAAGTTAAATTTCTGATTCAGGAGAAGGTGAAATTTTACTTAAAGTAGTGGTTTGGGACTTTATGTCCTTGTACTGTCCCTCACACTCATGGTGCAACTTTAACGTCCAAACTGAACAGAATTTCTAAACAACTTCCTCTGAATGTGAACATAACAAAGGCAGTAAAGCACATAAGTCAAATTTACAGGATAACAATCATTAAAGGTTAAATTCCTGTTGAATTTGTATTTCCCGTGAGCCTTTGTGATCTGGATATGTTGAGTTCTGAAAAAAGCCCCTTTGTTGTTCATGCATTCTGAAGCTGAAACAACTTAATTTACTTTGAGTGAAAGTCAAAACTTATTTCAGACTAAAGTGTGATTTTTAAGTTGATTCAACTAAGAACCAAAAGATTTAATCACGAAGCCAAAATAATTAAGATCAATGTAAAAGGTCTTTTACATCAGCTACAGCCCAAAGACTCTTTTTACAGTGTAAATATTTCATGAACTGCTGTTATGTTTAGTGTCATCCAAATAAATGATAAATATTTATCCCTGAAGGGAAAAATCTAAACATCTAAACCAGTGGTTCCCAAACCTATCTTCCATGAGGTCCCCCTTCATGCAACTTCTAAAAAGCTGTGGACTTCCTCCACTGTCCTTCACTTGGTTTTGTGCTATTTGCTGCTTTTCACCACAAATGATGTATTGTGTCCGATTCCTTGTCTGTCCTTTTGTGACAGTGTGGGGTCTTGTCATTATGCCTCTGACTGATCATGCATCCTGGATACAGGGATGTCCCTTTGGCTGAATGGTCAGCGAGCATGACTTTCACCCAGGAGTCTGATCAAATCCCACCCAGGCCCTCTGTTGCGTACCTTGCCACAACTTGGCATTGGTCGGCAGGATGTGCTTTTTGTAGGCTGAGACGAGTGTAAAAAAAAAAAAAAAAAAAATGTCTTTTAGTTTTCTTGCACAAGTCTGTGTTAAGGGAATGTGTGTTTCTGACTTGTCATTCTATAGAAGCAAAGCAGCAGTCACAGAGAGTATGTGCCTCACGTCTTTATGTTCAGTATTGGGCCAGAGGCTTTGTGCTTATAGTTGGTCTTTCATGTAGATCTTCGGTTGCTATCGCCAGCCTAGACCACACGCTGGAATCAACATTGTTACTAGCTTGGCTGTGCTCATGCTGCCAATGAGAACGCCCCTCCTGACAACCCTTTGCAGTGATTGGACATATCGAAGCAGTGAAGACGAGCAGCTGCATCTGGTTGCTGCGGTCCTCATCATTGGCTGTGCTGCAGCAGTCTTCTGCTCTGAGGGCGCCAAACACAGGAGTACTGCTGCTTTGCTTACCCTTTATTTATGTCAAGTCTCTGTTTACCAGTTCCTGAGTGAACTGCACCTTTTCCCTCTGTCATTGAGGACTGTTTCTCACGGCATTATTCTGTTTATCCGCTGAGGCTTGGTGTATGTCCGGGCGTCAAATGTCTTGGTAAGATGTCTCACTACACCAGTGCCGTGTGAATTAACCATGTGTTCTGTTACCTGTTAGACCAGGTAGCTTAATGGTTGGGCAGCTTTGTTATTCTTGTGCATTTTTTTTTTTATTCATGGTAATTTGTATATTGTGTAAGTTCTATTTCTCTTTTAATTAGATTGCTGCGAGCTTGATCCAGTGGAAGTGGTGCCTTCCAGGGTTGGAATCCCTCTTTCGGTTTGGTGTGAACCCTCTTCTGCATGCTTGTTGTGTCCTTACGTGTGCTGTGGTATGTGTGTATGTGTGGATGTTTGCACGTGTGCAACGGGTGACTTAGTGGGATTCCTCCATTGTCTTTTTTAAAAAATAAACCTTAGTATTGCGGAAACATCGTCTCACACCTCATCAGTCCATACGAACCTGATGCCTTCTGAGAAAGGTTAATCTCTGGGTGAAAGTCCCAGAGTGCCGTTGTCGGAGTTTTATAAATAAAAGCTAAGTTAGCCTTCTTACGTGCCCTTGCCACACTTTGATAAAACTATGATGTAATCAAACCAAAATAACAAAAACTTAGCTGATACACCTCAACTCATCTCTGTGTGGACATGACCTTAATTTTAAATCACACTGGCTCTAAATTGTCAAAGCTTTGGGGACCCCCTTGAGCTTTTCTGGGACACCCTTGGGAACACCTGATCTAAAGTAACCAGCAGGGGAAATATTCTCACAAATCACACACGAGAGAGTCCCTATTGGCAAGTGATTAATGGATGTATTAAACCAAGACCACCTTTACAGTAACATACATAAAAACCTGGGTCAAAAATAATCCTCTGCTGGGTAAAAAGAGGAGCCAACTAATTTCTGGATTACTTTGACCCTGAAAATTTTGTTATTTTTTGACCTAACTTTCTGGTTGAATATTTGACCTTGGGTTATATTGACTACACTGTTGGGCTATTGTAACCCAGAAGTTGGGTCAACAACCCAACAACCCAAATGTCTGAGTTGAAATAACCCGGAAATTAGTTGGTCCTTTTTTAACCCAGCAGTTTGACCCAGGAGTTTTTAGTGTGTACATTCCCTGCATTACACACTGAGTCTAGCTTTAACTTTGAGAGTTTAACCATCACCCGTGGAAACTGTTGGAAGACTGTCTCCTACATGTTTCTGATGCACCGCCGTGAACATCTGGAGCCAGGTGGTCCTTGATCCTGGGCTCTAACTTAGGTCGTTTTCACTCAGGACCCATCTAGGTTGACCTAACTGGGTTTTGGTACCGAACATGGTGCGACTGGGTCTGTATAAACACGCCACTCACACTCATAGTTGACGTAACTCACCAACTCTTGGTACAGCTGTACAGGGTGGTTTTGGAGCGGCTTGCATCGACCTGAAATGTGGCACGAGTGATGTGTGAATGCGCACCAAGCTCAACCTAAATCCCAGACACTCCGCCTTTTTGAACTAAACCGGTATCTGTAGGCAGCTGTACTATTGGGATATTCTTCTTATTGACAGTGTTATATTACAAGTAATAGGGTTACATGGCATGCGTAACTAATGCTTAATATCATCTTGTGTTTACTAGCTACTAATGTATTTCAAATGTTAAGATCAATCAGGCGTTTATAAACACTGGACAAATTACCAACAAGGGCTTAGCAGGCTAAGCGTTAATGCTCATGTTTACAACTCACTGGCATCTGGCTATTCCCAATAATATCTGCATACGGTCAGGACTTTGCGGTTAAACAGAATCAATCTGCACCTTGTTCTGGTTTGTCTGAAAATCCACCACCTCCAGTGCATGCCAACACTGTTCTCCAAACGCAACCATGTCTCGTCTTCAATACACTGGTGGATGAAGCCTCTAAAGTAGGGGGACATTTGCCCCTGGAGATAAAGAATTTTAATTTTTTTGTTCTGGCATTAAGGGCTGGCTAAGGTGTGCACATACACACCATTCATTGGCAGTTGTGGTTGGAGATTGACTTTCCAGATTTACCGACTACTGCTTCCATATTAGATGCACAACTGAATCAGAAGCATCCCTACATGTTAACAAATGCATAGGGAGGGGATTTAAAAAGCTCTCAAAAGGTCTGAAACATTCACAATGCCAATCTCAGTTTTCCAGGGTAATTCTGTCTGCCTCCATCAGCACATCTCTGTTACATTCTGAGGTGGAAAACCAACACACTAAGAAGTAGAGAAAGCGCTCTGAGGATCCTCCTCTCATTAATGTCTAAATTGTATAGCTGATGGGGTTGGGGGTGTGCAGCTTGCCAGGGCCCTGTTCCCGGGGATTTACCAGCATCACTTGGACAGATGGCAGAAGAAAGCAGCTGTGATTAAGGGATGCACAGAGGGGCCTGAAAGCTAGCAAAGGCCACAGCACTATGGCAGTGACAACCCCAAGACGGAGGTTAAGAGTTAAATTAGTCAGACAGCAAACAATAAAGATGGAGCTATGAAAGTTTACCATGTTCTGAAAGCTGCCAGGCAACAAGCTCCAGTCTACATCCCCAATGTCAAGCGAAACCCATCATCCCTTTGAGCATGGACTCTTTGAGTTTCAATCACTTGCCTCCCCATTCTTCCCATTTTATTCAGGTCTTCAGAGCTTCAAAACTAATCCCACAATTTCCTCTCAAACTACCTTGACTAGCTTTCTCTGATATCTCCAAGTACTGAAATATATAGTCCGGGGAAACTTCAGGCTCTTTTCTCATCGCAGTTGATGTGCAATTTGGCAGAAGGGATGCATAAGAATGAGCAGTTAGGAGCCTTTGGAGTCCAACTGGGGGGCCTAGCTTGAGAAATGAGCTGGCATTTGCAGATAGGCAGGCACAGACTGATGGAGTCACTCTGAGGGCTTCTGAGGGAGAATTTTCACTGCTTTTCTGGGGGGGTAAATCATGCTGTATGCTAAAGGGGTGAGAGCACAGAGGCACCGAGGGATGTAGCACAAGACAGCCTGGGTTTGGAATAGTAGCATGATCCAAGATGTTTGCATTTTCGGTCGGTCCTTTTACTACTCACTTAACTTTGGATCCAACTGAGATTAATTTGTTTTGCATTTGTTTACCCAAGAGAAACATGTTTCGGTTTGATTAAAAGATAAAATGGATTTACTACAGAGACATACAGTGTACGGCCACACATCCTCAACGGCACAAATAACTTATGTTTTCCCTTTTTAAAAATCTTCTTCAGGAGAGGACTAGACGACTCCACCGAAACATTTGGGGTTTTCAAGATGACAGCCTGAGTTGTTCAGCTTGGAAAAGCAGCCATTTCTAATTAAGCATGGTTTTCAAATAAATGGGTAAACAGAGAAACCTCCAAATGGTTGTCATCCAAGGCTCATGTCAAAGCACTCAGGTTAGGCTTCCTTCTCTTATTAAAAAAAAAAAAAAAGCTCTTTACGTCACAAAAGAGGAAAAAAAACAAACCCTGAGACCACACTGCATACACCTGCATAATCATTTACATTGATGTGGGATTTTGTGTTGATATGCTTGTGTTTGTTTGCCTGAGAGAAATAGGCTGAATCATTTACAGTCTAAGGGGTCACTTATTGACTGAATCAAACCCCTGACAGGACCCAGACAGAATGGAAGCTTAACAAGATTAGTGTTATATATAGCAGCGGTAATGGGAACCTCTCTGGAGATTCTGGTGCTGCTGATTTGTGCCCTTCTACCCAGATTTGAGCATTTCGCACACTGCCTCTCTCCACCGGGAAACTCCTGATGCATTACAGCTGCAATGGATCAATCAAACTCTCCACTCCCAGCTCTCCCATCTCTCCACTCGCTGCCTGCCAGGACAGCGATTCCTCAGGCTGCACTCTCTGATTCTGTAATGCCCAGGCATGCCTGTCCACCTCCACTGCCAGTTAGAGGAATCACTAACAGAACGGGCACCTTGTTGGTCCTTGCCCCACCGTTAGTCAAGTCAGGTTAAAGCAAAGGAGCTAAGAATCAAAGGCGGTGGGAGTAGGAGAGGTTTGTATTAGAAAATGCGGCTCTGACACACTTGTTTTGATTAATGGACCCCTCTCCGCTGGTGAGTGACGAATTATCAGAGACCTGGATGGCTCATTCATCACTGTCAGCCCTAGGCCTGCGAGCGTGGCGTATCCAGTCCACCAGCCCGTCGTGCTAGCATCTCGCCCTTATCGCTCCCACCTGGTCCTGGAGATTTACGGGGAAAGAAGAGAAAAGACTGGATGATGATGCAAAACACCTGAGGGAACGCAGCTGAGACTTTGACATTTGGTGGCGACTATGTTCAGTCAACTGCACCACCCCTCCCCCTCTGCAACTGGTACTGAAATAGATTTATCCTGAGATGTACTGTAAGTTTGCTCAGATAACCTGACTGGTAAATCCCCAAAAGCAGCAGTGATCATACACTTAACTATTATCACGTGATTGAAGTTAATTTGGAGAAACAAAAAGAGGACGGGTGATAAGAGTCTTTACGGTGAACAATTGAAAGACAGATAGTGGAATTTGTTTGTATCTCAGCCCAAGGCTCTGTCTAGCCTCTAATTAAGCAGGCAGAGAAAACATTAGCAACAGGAATCTTATCTTTGCCTTTGCCAGGCGCTAAGGATGGTGTCCAGAAGCATAAACACTAATTAGCTACCAAGAGTGTGCTTAAGTGTCAGAAGGCCTCTCTGCTGTGCCTCCTATGCCGGGCATCATAGAGATACAGATGGAGACAGAAGCTGCACACATATATGCACACACTAAAATAATCCAAACTCCCATTTCCATTTTTATGGTCCGTCTCCTTTTTCATGTCCGTTTTCTCCTTTCCGGCTTGTGCACCCACTCCTCAGCTGTACTCAGGAGGGAAGGTAAAATAGTTGTTTTTCACGTGAGGCACCGTTCTTTGGCACAGACAGCAGACCAAGCTGAACCGGTGATGGATGGGAAGTGGACAGCTGTCGACAGGTAGGACGACGGCCGAGCCCGCGAACACCCGGCAGAGACACGCCTAATTCCCAGGTCTTATTTTGTCAATAAACAGCCGCCAGTGGCACTCAATTAGAGGGCTTTATTGACTATGCTGCCCCGTCTGTGTCAGATGTCAGCTGGTGACACAGTGTGATGTCCTACACCAGCACTTTTTCCAAGATTACAGAAAATAGAAAAATCAAAAGAAGATTGCAAAAGCCGAGAACATAAATAAAGGAAGGGAAGCAGGGGCAGGATTTGTTGAAGAATGAAAAGGAGAGGCAGAGTGAGATTAGGGGAGATTAAAAAAGCAGGAAAGTGTAGAGGTCTATATTAATCCTCAAAGCATTTGCTTCAAGTACTCCGATTGTTTTGTCTTGTTGGGCTTATGCTGTGACCTTAGACACAATGTAAACATGTGAAACATCAGTTATTACAAATGGGACCAGTAATTGGCAGGTTTAGCATTGTTGTCTTTAACATTTAATCTCATTTCTAAACAAGTCTGGGTTAAAAGAACATATATATCCATCTTCGAACGTCTTTCTCGAGAGCGAGCAAATCCTCTAACTAGCGCTTGTTTTCAGTCACCTCTGCTGCAGAGTGTTGTCTTTTTGTTTCACTTCAAATGTCACTGCATCCTCTTTTTCTCATTCAGAGGTGGGAAACAAACAGAACCGCGAGCTGTGTTGGCTTCTATAAGTAATTGGCTTGGAATTGTTTCTACAAGCAGTCACATCTACAGACATAGCGAAGCTCATTTTAGTTTTTAGCCATTGATTTAGTCTTTTAAGTTTTAAAAAGAAGGGATCTTTTTTTTTTTTTCTTTAGAAATATTATAGTTCTGCAGTAACCAAGGAAATGTCTCTAACCCTATTAAAGAAATAAACAGTTGTCAAAAGCATGTTATGCACCTTCAAAGCTTCTGAGTTTTATTTAGTTCCCACTTGAATGAGTTTAATTGCTTTCATTTCAAAAAGAAAAAAAAAATTCTCATGCTGCACATTGCTCCAACACCTCTTCCTTCTGTCTGCAACACTTGGATTCTGCTCCTACCACAAAAAGGCAGTGTGTACTGACTGGTCTAAAATGGTAAGTGCATGTGAGACAGCTGCTTATTCCTCCTTGAGGTGTTAAAAACTAACCATGTGGCAAATTTAATCCAGGGGAGTTTCATGGTGATGCTATTGAGCACTTTCTGGACGACCAAGGCCCAGAGGTCTTAAGGCCCTTTCAGATAGAACGCGTTTTTTGCGGCGTGCACCGCGGGGTAGGGCGCAGAGTCGGCGGAAGAGCGCAGTGGCAGCGAGCAGGTCAGGCACGCGTTGCGAAGCGACAGACCAAGAAGTGTTTCCTCCCCAGCACGCTTCGTTGTGAGAGATGTACCTCTCATCATTGCAGCAAAGTTTTTCTCCTGAGGAGGAGGAGGAGATCAGCAGCAGATAAAAGAATGGGGTCCACCTGATCCTGATAACAAGGCAGGACTTGGGGGAGTTCAGGCTCGTCCAGGAGCTGCATTGTTTCACACAGACCTCTTCCAGGTTTACTTCAGGCTGAACAAGGACCACTTTCCCCCCTTACTGGCCTCTCCTATTGGATGCACTAGGATGTTGTCACAGCGCGCTGTGCCCGAATTGAAAAAGGTTCAATTCGAGCACAGCGACGTAAGCGCCACCGCGGCGGCATGCGCCCACCTTGCGCGCTGCGGAGCTCCGCGGCATGGTGGAACGCGCTGCTGCGCCGGTACCACATACACAATGAATGGGTTTGCCACCGTCCTCCTGCGCTTGCCGCTTTCTCTTTGAAAGGGCCTTAAAGCTGTGGGTCGTCTCAGGACAAAAACTATGGACACAAATGTAGAGCTGTGAATTTGCATTCTTTTCATCCGATTTGTAAAATCACTGATACACATGACTATAAAATACAAGCAGAAGCCTGATTTCTAGTTCAAGTTAAATTTTTTGGAGCCTGTCCTCTCCTCCCTCCATGGCCTAAATATGCGTACAAATTCAAAGAACATGTGACCTCTGGTGGTTGTTAGAGGGATTGCATATGACGGGTAATGAGAACAGCCATGATGCTTATTGGTGCACCCTGAAAAGAAAGTATTCTAGCCCTTCATATGATCATTCTCAAACAATCAATGTTGCCTGTTGTGGCCTATCCCTGGTCCATCATCGTGACTCAAATTAGATGGATCCTACAGCCTAGGAAGTTCTGTACAATGACTCATTAATTTGAGTCAGGTGTGTCCCAGGACTGACAAACACCAGCTGTGGTCAAATTTGAGGGTTATGTCCTCTGAAAGACGTGTCCTTCTGGTCTACATAGGCTGGGTCCTCTTTAGGAACCGGTGACACTTGGCACAGTTGGAGTTTATCCCGGGTACAAACAGCAAGGAATGACATGCTTTACGTTAAAACTTCAGTGTGACTGATGGCCATGTCACAGCACAGTGCCCAGACCCACCTCCAGAGGTGGTCTGTGACAGTTGCTTGGTTCAGAACAATTGTGTCATTTACCCAGATAAGGCTCAAAAGCCTTATCAGCATGTCTGGGTGGATGTCAGACAACACAAATCACTATTTGCGCCACCCATTGGACTGGAGCGAAGGAGGCACAGTCACGCAGATGTGGTCACATGAAGTGGTGTCATAGATGAGCATTTCCAACTTTGCAAATGTGACCGGAGGCAATTTCTACTCTACTTTTGATAACCAGTGACTTAAACCAGTCATTCCAAGTGTGACCCTGCCTTTAGACCGCGTAAGGCGGAAGTGACAGGCTGTTAAATTTGGACGGTCTAGTCTCCTCAGCATATCTCTTATTGCCTGGCTATTGTGACGGCTAGAGGTGGGCGGATCGATACCAATATCGATATTATCGATACCAATGCTGGTATTGATAGTGAACGATACTCGTGTAAAAAGATCGATACTCAAGCTTTTTTTTCTCTCTCCCGCACGCACTCACTGCTGCGCAAACGGATTAATAAAAGTCTGGAGTAGCGCTGCGCTGTCACAGAGCAGGGAGCAGAACTCTCCCCCCTCTTGTCTATTGTTGTTGCACCATCACATGGCTCAGCGGCGCCAGCCAATCAGCCTTGTAGGTCGGCTCAGCCTGGCCCACGCACTCAGCGCTCTCCTCTCCTCGAGACGCCGGAGTATTGAAATGACAAAGAGAAGCTGTTTGGCTTTATTTTATTGCAGAGAATGGAACGACAGCGAGCTGGATAGATCGCAACGGGGCTGTTAAATACAGTAAAAAAACAACAAACCTCTACACACACATGGAAACCCATGCAATAGAAAACACGGAGCTGCAGGAACAGAGAAACATTATAAAATGAAATTGAGAGTGGTCATCTTCAGCATCAGTTCTTATTACTTTTTCAAAGTGCATGTTACTTAAGTCAAATGCTACTGGAAAAACTAAAAAATATAATTAAGACATTGACATAATCTAGTACATTTATTCCATCGAAAAATGTTATCTAACATTAGATAAAGCTTTGATTATTCCAAAACGGGGAAATTTATAGAATTACTTTAAAGCAACAGGCAAGTGCACACAGTGCAAAATTATACATGAGGACTGAAAGATATAATATCATAAGAGGTGGACGAGTAAAAAACTAGATTAAAGATTTTCTGGAATTGAAACAAATATACTAAATATGATACAGCTCACACTTGATTGCACATAAGTACCCTTTTGTGTTACGTGTGAAATAAATACAGAATGATTACATACAGGCACTATAGTCCATTACTATCTCCCGATTCCCCAAGAGCTGAGTTTAACGAAATTCTATCCTAGGGTCTTTTTGGATCCTTTGGATCTATGAAGCTTAAATGTGAAAAAATATCGGTATCGGTATCGATATCGATATCGGCGATACTGGCCCTGTATTTACTTGGTATCGGATCGATATCAAAATTCCTGGTATCGCCCAGCTCTAGTGACGGCACTAAACCGAAGCAAAATGGAACACCAAAATATCAGCCTTATCATTGCTCTGCAAATTTTAGAGGAGGTACGGCAGGTTTACCATCGTTCACGGCATTTTTTATTACTCCTGCTGAGAGAAAATCAAATCCGGGGAAATTTATTTTGTAAAGTTTATATGAGATTTCAGGAGTCTCATGATCACTTTAGCTAATTTAATTGACACTGGTAAATGGAAGACCACAATGTTAACTTGTACACAATAATAAAATCATATAAAAGATGAAATGAAAATGTCTCTGAAATTTAGACACCTCTGTTGTAGAATGTCACACTGGCCTGCAATGCATCTTGGGATAGGATCAGCTACAAAGAATACTACATCTGGAGAGAATAAGGCCACATTTGTAGGCTGCATTTGAAGGAACCTTTGAATCCTTTGACGTTATTGGCCTTCAAACCGGCCTTCAAAGGATGTAGCCCATTTGGACACAGCCCACACTTATCAAGAAAGTCAATTCCAATCTGGAATTTCCAGACTCCCGTGTTAAAAAGACCAACAGCAGAATTGAGCATGTTTACAGCCTGGTTCAAAAAATAATTTTAGGTTTAAAAGGTCAAGCTTACCTTCATGTCAACTGGGGGGTGATTTATTTTAAAACTAATCTGTTTAGATGTTATCTAATCTTGAAATTATGCATAATTGGAGGCGTGTCCTTTTTATTGAATGGCAGCAGACTGGCTGCTGGTCTGCAAGCTTGTGGCTTGAAGTTAGATCCATGATTACTCCTGGGAAGGCCTCAGCCAGGAGTAGAGTAGCACAACGGTGGTTTTTAGCAAGCTAACAGCGAGCCTAAGTGTGCCTTACCTGTTAGCCCGCCTATCTTTGTTAGCTTTCCTGTGAGCTCCAGTTTAGCTTGTGGTTAGCATTTTTCTCAGAGTAGGTTGGCTGTCATGCCAATGCTTTTGTATTTTGTGAGAGCAATGATACACGCAATACCGTTTAAGGGCCCTTTTATGCTCGACACAGAAGGCAGATGGACGGTTTCGTCCATTCTCTGAGCTGTTACGCACATAAATTGCTGCATTTTCAAGGGGGCTTGTTGCTCCGTCACTCAACGTAAAAGACAGAGTAATACCACCAGAAACCACGGGGTCAGTGTTGAGCTGTGTAGCCTATATGCAAGAACAAACCAGAGAAGAAAAGGAACGGGAAGACAACAACACAAAAACTGTCAATGTCAAGTTCGCGTATCAGCCCTGGATGGGAGTGGAGGACGCCATCATCTACCTGCTGCACCGAGTTTACTCGCACCAGGAGGAGGCAGGCAGCATGGTGAGAGTCATGTTTTTTGACTTCTCTAGTGCGTTCAACACCATCGGACCAGCTGTCCTCAGCCCCAACAAAGTTCTTGACATGCAGGTGGATGCTCCACTGGTGGCCTGGATTAATAACTACCTCACAGGCCGCCCACAGTATGTGGAGACTGCAGGACACCACATCAGACATCATCCTGAGCAGTACGGGTGTCCCACAGGGGCCAGTCCTGTCCCCGTTCCTGTTCACGCTCTACACCTCGGATTTCAGGTTCTGCTCGCAGTCCTGTCATTTGCAGAAGTTCTCGGACAATTCTGCTATCGTGGGCTGTATCAGCAGGGGACCAGGGGGGCTGGAGTACAGGAGTGTGGTGGACAGGTTCGTGGAGTGGTGTGGAAAGAACCATCTGCAGCTCAACGTCGAGAAGACGAAGGAGATGGTGGTGGATTTCAGGAAACAGAGGACCCATCCAGACCCCGTCACCATCAATGGCTCAGCAGCAGACATAGTGGAGGACTACAAATACCTCGGTGTCCTTATAGACAACAAACTGGACTGGTCTAAGAACACGCATGTGGTTTACAAGAAGGGTCAAAGCAGACTGTTCCTCCTTAGGAGGCTTAGATCCTTTAATGTCTGCAGAACCATGCTGCAGATGGTGGTCGTCGCCTTATCTTCTACGCTGTCATGTGCTGGGGCAGCAGGCTGAGGATGGTTGACACTAACAGACTCAACGAACTCACAAGGGAGAGCTGGCTCTGTCCTGGGTCTGGAACTGGAGTCTGGGGTGGAGAGGAGTATGCTGAGGAAGCTGCTCAGCATCATGGACAACACCTCCCACCCCCTGCATGCCACGCTGACAGCCTGTCAGAACACCTTCAGTCAACACTGAGACCACCAAGAGCCACGGAACGCATACAGGAGGTCTTTCTTACCTGTAGCAATCAGATTGTATAACTCCTCCATTTGCAGGAGGGATAATTAGCACTTGGATACCCCCCATATGCCGACACCTCCGCTTGACTTGGAAATTCCACCATCAAAGACACTTTACAACCCACAGGTTACTTATGATAAAAAACTTGCTTTCTAAATGCTCATGGGCCACTTTAACAAGGACACTCAGTCACTTTAACAAGCTGTATTGTGATGTTCTGGTACTTTGAATCGTTGCAACTCAGTTACAACGCTGTGTGTTGTGGGTTGTTTCTTATTGCACTTAGTGTTCCATGGTAATTGTGTATTTGTTCTGTGTGTTGTGTAGTGTTGTATTGTAGTTTGTATACTCTGGCACAACAATTTTGCTTCGGGATCAATAAAGTCTATTTTATCTTTTTTTTTTATCTTTATCTTCATTATATGCAGTCTCTGATATCAACACACTGGCTATTTTGAACACGCAGCATCTGCAATGAGATGCAAGTAGACATTATTGGAGGAAGTGTGGCAAAATAAGAGCGAAAGGGAGAGAGCTAGAGATAAAAGTCAGCATCTGGCTAACTTTAGTTCGCCGAAAAGAACTCAGAAGAGACAGTGTGCAAGATGGATTCTGAATTAGTCTTAGTCAGAAGATACATCAATACCTCAATTGTCAGCTCCGTGTGCGCATGTGCAGAGGAGAGCAGCAGTCAAATTAAAGTATCAGCATGATGAGAGCGGGAGATGGACAGAATATATGAGAGAAAGCATGAGTTACCCAACTCCTCAGCTTTTCAGCAGGAAAGTAAAAGGTAAGATATCAGAGTGTTGACTCTTTTTTTCTCCTTAAAAAAAATAAGAGAAAGTCAACATGAAATCCTCAACCATAAAAAACGAGGCTGGAAAAAAGGCATGACAACTCCTTTCCCAGCTTCTGTTTCGATTCTGGCTTAAAGGACAATTCCACTCAAATAATTTTTTTCTACTGACAACATTTCACAAGGTCCTGTGTAAAACTATAACACGTAGACTTTTCAAACCTGGACTAAGATGTTCTTTAAGGACTGTAGGTTAATTAAAGCACTGTTTTTGATTTGTGAAACCTATAAATGAATAAATGAGGAGAAAATGAGAAAAATGAGGAGAAGAAAACAAATGAGTAGGAGAAAAGGAGAACAAGTAATAGGGAGAAGAGGGCAAATTAGGAGGAAAAAGAAGATCAAATTATGAGATAAGAGCAGGTGAGAAGAGAACATGTAATGATGAGGAGGGTCAGTGATGAGTCAAAGAGAAGACAAAGGTGAATACTGTATGAACTGTTCTGCATTGAGTGCAACGAATGTCTTTTAGCAACATAATGGTCAACATTTCATTGTTGATTTTGTGGTTAGTTAATTTTTTTTTAATTAAAATGACAATTTGTCCACTCCATTATGTCTATTATTGCCTTCTAAAACACATTTTTATAGCGAAAGACTAGAGAAAAGCTCGTCTAATTTTTAAAAAAATGTACACTTTGTGCGACTCCGGGCTAAGCCCAGGTTGTCCTTAAAGGCTGGAGATGCCCCTGATTCAGCCACATTGGAGGGTTTTCCAGCATGAACCACCTTTTAAGGTAATGCCACAGCATCTCAATTGGATTCAGGTCACGACGAGGCCATTCCAAAGTCTTCATTTTGTTTTTCTTAAGCCATTCAGAGGTGGACTTGCTGGTGTGTTTTGGATCATTGTCCTGATGCAGAACCCAAATACGCTTCAGCTTAAGGTCATGTACAGATGGCTGGACATTCTCCTTCAGGATTTTTTGGTAGACAGCAGAATTCATGGTTCCATTTACCACAGCAAGTCTTCAAGGTCCTAAAGCAGCTAAACACCCCCAGACCATCACACTAAAACCACCATATTTTATTGTTGGTATGATGTTCCTTTTCTGAAATGATGTGTTACTTTTACGCCAGATGTAATGGGACCTACACCTTCCAAAAAGTTCAACTTTTGTCTCGTCAGTCCACAGAGTATTTGCCCAGAAGTCTTGGGATCATCAAGATGCTTCCTGGCATCCTGAGACGAGCCTTTATGTTCTTTACTCAGCAGTGGTTTTGGTCTTGCAACTCTGCAATGCAGGCCATTTTTGCCCCCCCAGTCTCTTTCTGATGGTGGAGTCATGAACACTGACCTTAATTGAGGCAAGTAAGGCCTGCAGTTCTTGGATGTTGTTCTGGGGTCTTTTGTGACCTCTTGGATGAGTCGCCACTGTGCTCTTGGGATAATTTTGGTCGCCTTCCACTCCAGGGAAGGTTCACCACTGTTCAATGTTTTCACCATTTGTGGATAATGGCTCTCACTGGGGTTCGCTGGAGTCCCAAAGCTTTAGAAATGGCTCTGCAACCTTTTCCAGACTGATAGATCTCAATTACTTTGTTTCTCATTTTTCTTGAATTTTTTTGTATTGCAGTATGATGTCTAGCTTTTGAGGATCTTTTGGTCTACTTAAATTCGCCAGGCAGGTCCTATTTAAGTGATTTCTTGATTGAGAACAGGTGTGGCAGTAATCCGGCCTTGGTGTGGCTAGAGAAATTGAACTCAGCTTTTCAAAGATGTGACAAACCACAGTTAATTTATGTTTTAACAGGGGGGCAATCACTTTTTTCACATAGGACCATGGAGGTTTGGATACCCCCCCCCCCCCTTACTAATAAAAATCTTCATTCAAAAACTGCATTTTCTATTTACTTGTGTTATCTTTGACTCACATTAAAATTCCCAAGCTTGATGATCTGAAAC
>JALJCO010010488.1:0-24811 GCA_023101725.1 Atherinomorus stipes | reverse complement strand
TAAAGGTTCTGATGATGACTGGGATTAAGGGTTCTGATGCTGACTGGGATTAAAGGTTCTTGATGCTGACTGGGATTAAAGGTTCTGATGTGACTGGGATTAAAGGTTCTGGATGCTGACTGGGATTAAAGGTTCTGATGCTGACTGGGATTAAAGGTTCTGATGCTGACTGGGATTAAAAGTTCTGATGCTGACTGGGATTAAGGTTCTGATGATGACTGGGATTAAAGGTTCTGATGCAGCTAGGATTAAAAGTTTAGTTGCATGTTACTGAGATTAAAGGTTCTGATGATGACTTGGATTAAAAGTTCTGATGCTGACTGAGATTAAAGGTTCTGATGATGGCTGGGATTAAAAGTTCTGATGATGACTGGGATTAAGGTTCTGATGCTGACTGGATTAAAGGTTCTGATGCTGACTAGGATTAAAGATTGATGACACGATCTTAATTCCAAGTTATTTTGCAAAAGAACAGTTCAAGAAATCAGCGAGATCAAAAATACTGAAGACACAAAGCAGTTTTTATTTATAGACAGTCTGAGACCACGGTCCCAGTCCACATCCTTTTTAAACCTCGGTCCTGGTCCACCTGCCCTCCTTTAAACCTCGGTCCTGGTCCACCTGCCCTCCTTTAAACCTCGGTCCTGGTCCACCTGCCCTCCTATAAACCTCGGTCCTGGTCCACCTGCCCTCCTTTCAGCCTCGGTCCTGGTCCCACCTGCCCTCCTTTAAACCTCAGTCCTGGTCCACCTGCCCTCCTTTAAACCTCAGTCCTAGTCCACCTGCCCTCCTTTAAACCTCGGTCCTAGTCCACCTGCCCTCATTTAAACCTTTATATCCCTCCTTTAAACCTCGGTCCTGGTCCACCTGCCCTCCTTTAAACCTCGGTCCAAGTCCACCTGCCCTCCTATAAACCTCGGTCCTAGTCCACCTACCCTCCTTTAAACCTCGGTCCTAGTCCACCTGCCCTCCTTTAAACCTCGGTCCTGGTCCACCTGCCCTCCTTTAAACCTCCAAACCTCGGTCCTAGTCCACCTGCCCTCCTTTAAACCTCGGTCCTGGTCCACCTGCCCTCCCTTTAAACTACGGTCCTGGTCCACCTGCCCTCCTTTAAACCTCGGTCCTGGTCCACCTGCCCTCCTTTAAACCTCGGTCCCATGGATGTCACACCCGCCCTCCTTTTAAACCTCGGTCCTGGTCCACCTGCCCTCCTTTAAACCTCAGTCCTGGTCCACCTGTCCTATTTCCCAAACCTCAGTCCTGGTCCACCTGTCCTCCTTTAAACCTCAGTCCTGGTCCACCTGTCCTCCTTTAAACCTCAGTCCTGGTCCACCTGCCCTCCTCTAAACCTCGGTCCTGGTCCACCTGTCCTCCTTTAAACCTCGGTCCTGGTCCACCTGCCCTCCTTTAAACCTCAGTCCTGGTCCACCTGTCCTCTTTTAAACTCATCAATAATTGACTAAATGATGAAAAGTCGGTCTTGTCCTGAAAGTCCTGATCACGTGTCCTGGACCACCTGCCCTCCTATAGACCCTCAGGTTGTGGCACAGAGGAAACCTCAGGAACAAGGAGACCAGCCCTCCGGTCCCTGCAGGACCTGAAGGACCTGCCCTCTAAACCTCGGTCTAGGTCTACAGTCCTCGGGTGTTTTTGACAGCAAGCCAAAGTCCAGTGCCCTCTGACGAGGCTACGTCCACCTGCCCTCTAAACACTGCTGGTCCACCTGCCCTCTAAACCTCGGTCCTGGTGTCCCTCCTGGTAAACCTCGGTCCTGGTCCACCTGATCTTTGTGTATCGAAGGACGAAGTAGGCAATGAGCCTCGAGTGAGAGGAAGAAGATGGCGAGGATCCTGGTCAGGTAGAGTTTGGCCTCAGCATGTCCAGCTCCTTCAAGATGGCCTCCGACCTGGAAGTCCCTTTTTGGTCCTCGCTTCAGTGGAGGTCCACGGTCCAGACCATAGATGGACAAGATGACCTCTTTAACCCGTACCTGGAACACCTGTCCTTTAAACCTCAGCTGAGACCGCGGGTCCTCCTTTAAACCCTCAGTCCTGGACCAGACTGCCCTCCTTTAAACCTCGGTCCTGGTCCACCTGTCCTCCTTTAAGACCTCAGTCCTGGTCCACCTGTCCTCCTTTAAACCTCAGTCCTGGTCCACCTGTCCTCTTTTAAACTCATCAATAATTGACTAAATGATGAAAAGTCGTCTTTGTCCTGAAAGTCCTGGATCACGTGTCAGGACACCGATTCCAGTTTTCCCGTAGACCCTCAGGTTGTGGCACAGAGGAAACCTCAGGAACAAGGAGACCAGCTCCGGTCCCTGCAGGACCTGAAGGAGACCAAACCAGATCTAGGTCTACAGTCCTCGGGTGTTTGACAGCAAGCCAAAGTCCAGTGAGGCTGAGGATTACGTGCTAACTCCGGCCTAAACACTGCTGGCTCAACCTGCTTCGTATCGTCCGAGTCCTGGTGTCCCTCCTGGTCCTGGTCTACCTCTCAGACCTGATCTTGTATCGAAGGACGAAGTACCAATGAGCCTGGAGTGAGAGGAAGAAGATGGCGAGGATGATGAAGTCCAGGTAGAGTTTGGCGTCCAGCATGTCCAGCTCCTTCAAGATGGCCTCCGACTTCTGGAAGTGACAAGACTGGTCCTCGTCAGCAGTGGAGGTCCTCGCGGTCCAGACCATAGATGGACAAGATGACGCCCTCGAACCCGTACCTGGAACACAGGAGGAGGTAGAACTGAGGATCAGACTAGGGCCCTGAGGATGAAACCCAACCCCAAGGACCAGACTAGACCATCAGGACAAGACCAGAACACCAGGATCAGACTAGACCACCAGGACAAGACCAGAACACCAGGATCAGACGAGACCATCAGGACAAGACCAGAACACCAGGGATCAGACTAGAACACCAGGACAAGACCAGAACCAGGACAACTAGACCACCAGGACAGAACACCAGGATCAGATCAGACCACCAGGACAAGACCAGAACACCAGGATCAGACTAGACCACCAGGACAAGACCAGAACACCAGGATCAGACTAGACCACCAGGATCAGACTAGAACACCAGGATCAGACTAGACCACCAGGACAAGACCAGAACACCAGGATCAGACTAGACCACCAGGACAAGACCAGAACACCAGGATTAGACTAGACCACCAGGACAAGACCAGAACACCAGGATCAGACTAGACCACCAGGACAAGACCAGAACACCAGGATCAGACTAGAACCCCAGGATCAGACTAGACCACCAGACAAGACCAGAACACCAGGATCAGACTAGACCATCAGGACAAGACCAGAACACCAGGATCAGACTAGACCACCAGGACAAGACCAGAACACCAGGATCAGACTAGACCACCAGGACAAGACCAGAACACCAGGATCAGACGAGACCACCAGACAAGACCAGAACACCAGGATCAGATTAGACCACCAGGACAAGACCAGAACACCAGGATCAGATTACACCACCAGGATCAGAGTAGAACACCAGGATCAGACACAGACCATCAGGATGAGACTACAACCCCAGAGATCAGACTAGACCACCAGGACAAGACCAGAACACCAGGATCAGATTAGACCACCAGGATCAGAGTACAACCCCAGGATCAGACGAGACCACCAGGATCAGACGAGACCACCAGGATCAGACCAGAACACCAGGATCAGACTAGACCACCAGGATCAGACTAGACCACCAGGACAAGACCAGAACACCAGGATCAGCTTGGACCACCAGGATCAGAGTAGAACACCAGGATCAGACTAGACCACCAAGATTAGACTAGACCATCAGGACAAGACCAGAACACCAGGATCAGACTAGACCACCAGGATCAGACTAGACCATCAGGACAAGACCAGAACACCAGGATCAGACTAGACCACCAGGATTAGACTACAACCCCAGGATCAGACTAGACCACCAGGACAAGACCAGAACACCAGGATCAAGACGAGACCATCAGGACAAGACCAGAACACCAGGATCAGACGAGACCACCAGGATCAGACTAGACCATCAGGACAAGACCAGAACACCAGGATCAGATTAGACCACCAGGATTAGACTACAACCCCAGGATCAGACTAGACCACCAGGACAAGACCAGAACACCAGGATCAGACGAGACCATCAGGACAAGACCAGAACACCAGGATCAGACGAGACCACCAGGATCAGACTAGACCATCAGGACAAGACCAGAACACCAGGATCAGATTAGACCACCAGGATCAGACTACAACCCCAGGTTCAGACTAGACCACCAGGACAAGACCAGAACACCAGGATCAAGATTAGACCACCAGGATCAGACTACAACCCCAGGATCAGACAAGACCACCAGGATCAGACTAGACCACCAGCATCAGACTACAACCCCAGGGTTAGACTAGACCACCAGGATCAGACTAGACCATCAGGACAAGGCCAGAACACCAGGATCAGACTAGAACACCAGGATCAGACTAGACCATCAGGACAAGGCCAGAACACCAGGATCAGACTAGACCATCAGGATCAGACTAGACCATCAGGATCAGACTAGACCACCAGGATGAGACTACAACCCCAGGATCAGACTAGACCACCAGGACAAGACCAGAACACCAGGATCAGATTAGACCACCAGGATCAGACTACAACCCCAGGATCAGACGAGACCACCAGGATCAGAGTACAACCCCAGGATCAGACGAGACCACCAGGATCAGACTAGACCACCAGGAAAAGACCAGAACACCAGGATCAGACTAGACCACCAGGATCAGACTACAACCCCAGGGTCAGACTAGACCACCAGGATCAGACTAGACCACCAGGATCAGACTACAACCCCAGGATCAGACGAGACCACCAGGACAAGACCAGAACACCAGGATCAGACTACAACCCCATGATCAGACGAGACCACCAGGATCAGACTACAACCCCAGGATCAGACAAGATTACCAGGATCAGACTAGACCACCAGGATCAGACTAGACCATCAGGACAAGACCAGAACACCAAGATTAGATTAGACCACCAGGATCAGACTAGACCATCAGGACAAGACCAGAACACCAGGATCAGATTAGACCACCAGGATCAGACTAGACCATCAGGACAAGACCAGAACACCAGGATTAGACTACAACCCCAGGATCAGACTAGACCACCAGGACAAGACCAGAACACCAGGATCAGACGAGACCATCAGGACAAGACCAGAACACCAGGATCAGAACGAGACCACCAGGATCAGTCTAGACCATCAGGACAAGACCAGAACACCAGGATCAGATTAGACCACCAGGATCAGACTACAACCCCAGGATCAGACGAGACCACCAGGATCAGACTACAACCCCAGGATCAAGACGAGACCACCAGGATCCAGACTACAACCCCAGGTCAGACTAGACCACCAGGATCAGACTAGACCATCAGGACAAGGCCAGAACACCAGGATCAGACTAGACCACCAGGATCAGACTACAACCCCAGGATCAGACGAGACCACCAGGATCAGACTAGACCACCAGGATCAGACTACAACCCCAGGATGAGACTAGACCACCAGATCAGACTAGACCATCAGGACAAGACCAGAACACCAGGATCAGACTAGACCACCAGGATCAGACTACAACCCCAGGATCAGACTAGACCACCACCAGGACAAGACCAGAACACCAGGATCAGACTAGACCACCAGGATCAGACTACAACCCCAGGATCAGACGAGACCACCAGGATCAGACTACAACACCAGGATCAGGCTACAATGTCAGGATCACACGAGACCACCAGCATCAGACTGATGAACAACAGGATGACATGAAAGGAGAAAAATTCAGCCAGCATTCAATCTGCAGACATCAAACATGATTTCAGCTTTTCTGTTCATGTTTCCAGATGTTGAATCCCCAGGATCCACCTGACGAGGACCACCAGGACATCCACTGCAGACCAGGGGATGGTGTCAGACGAAACCACCAGGATCAACTAGACCACCAGGATCAGACTACAACCCCAGGATCAGACTAGGACCACCAGGCTCAGACTAGACCATCAGGACAAGACCAGACCGCCAGGATCACACTACAACCCCAGGATCAGACGAGACCACCACGGATCAGACTAGACCACCAGGATCAGACTACAACCCCAGGATCAGACTAGACCACCAGGACCAGCCTCCACCCACGGCCCACAAGACCTCCACCCACGGCCCAGACGCCTCCACCCACGATCAGACTAGACCACCAGGTCCAGACGAGACCACCCAGGATCAGACTAGACCAGCATGCTTATCCAGACTACAACACCCACGGCCCACGACTAGACCACCAGGATCAGACTACAACACCAGGATCAGACTAGACCACCAGGATCAGACTAGACCACCAGGATCAGACTACAACCCCAGGATCAGACTAGACCACCAGGATCACGAGACCACCAGGATCAGCTTACTACAACCCCCCACGGATCAGACTCACATCACCATGTTTGATCAGACGCTCCACCAGGATCAGACTACAACCCCAGGTTTGACTAGACTCCACCAGGCCCAGACGAGACCACCCACAGACCAGAAATCACTTCAGTCTTTTGAGTATTTTTGTTTTGAAGCTATTGAATGAATCTTTGATTCTTACCATGTTTGTAACACGGGAGATCCCCCAAAGCCACATGAACAACAGCTGGTGACATGAAAGGAGTTTGTTCAGCCTGCATTCAATCTGCAGACATCAAACATGATTTCAGCTTTTCTGTTCATGTTTCCAGATGTTGAATCCACATTCAGGCCCCACCCACGCCTGACATCATACCATGTTTGTCCAGACATCCACTGCACGGTACCAGCATGCCTCGTAACGCTGACATCACACCATGTTTATCCAGACAGGACCACCCACGGCCACGGAAACCTCCACCCACGCCTCACACCATGTTTGTCCAGAAGCCTCCACCCACGGGCCCAGACGCCCCCCACTCACGCTTCACATCACATCATGTTTATTCAGAAGCTTCCTCTGCACCACTGGCTCATGACGCCTCCACCCACGGTCCAGACGCCTTCACCCACGGCCCACGCCTCACATGTTTATCCAGAAGCCTCCACCCACGGCCACGAAAACCTCCACCCACGGCCCAGACGCCTCCACCCACGCCTCACATCATACCATGTTTGTCCACGCCTCCACCCACGCCTCACATCACATCATGCTTATCCACACGCCTCCACCCACGGCCCACGCCTCACGTCACATCATGCTTATCCACACGCCTCCACCCACGGACCACGCCTCACATCATACCATGTTCGACCACGCCTCCACCCACGGACCACGCCTCACATGTTTATCCAGAAGCCTCCACCCACGGCCACGAAAACCTCCACCCACAGCCACGAAAACCTCTACCCACGGCCCACGCCTCACATCACATCATGTTTGTCCACGCCTCCACCCACGCCTCACATCACACCATGTTTGTCCACGCCTCCACCCATGGCCCACACGCCTCCACCCACGCCTCACATCACACCATGTTTGTCCACGCTCCACCCACGGCCCAGACGCCCCACCCACGCCTCACATTACACCATGTTTGTCCACGCTCCACCCACGGCCACAACCCCTCCACCCACGCCTCACATTACACCATGTTTGTCCAGAAGCCCCACCCACGGCTCAGACGCCTCCACCCACGCCTCACATCACATCATGTTTATCCAGACGCCTCCACCCACGGCCCAGACGCCTCCACCCACGCCTCACATCATACCATGTTTGTCCAGACGCCTCCACCACTTGGCCAGCATGCCTCCACCCACGCCTCACATCACACCATGTTTATCCAGAAGCCTCCACCCACGGCACGAAAACCTCCACCCACGCCTCACACCATGTTTGTCCAGAAGCCTCCACCTACGGCCCAGACGCCCACCCACGCCTCACATCACATCATGTTTATTCAGAAGCCTCCACCCACGGCCCAGACGCCTCCACCCACGCCTCACATCACATCATGTTTATTCAGACGCCTCCACCCACGGCCCAGACGCCTCCACCCACGCCTCACATCACATCATGTTTATTCAGACGCTCCACCCACGGCCCACACGCCTCCACCCACGCCTCACATCACATCATGTTTGTCCACGCTCCACCCACGGCCCACACGCCTCCACCCACGCCTCACATCACATCATGTTTATCCACACGCCTCCACCCACGGCCCACACGCCTCCACCCACGCCTCACATCACATCATGTTTATCCAGATGCCTCCACCCACAGTCCAGACGCCTCCACCCACGCCTCACATCACATCATGTTTATCCAGACGCCTCCACCCACGGCCCACACGCCTCCACCCACGCCTCACATCACATCATGTTTATCCAGACGCTCCACCCACGGCCCACACGCCTCCACCCACGCCTCACATCACATCATGTTTATCCACACGCCCCCACCCACGGCCCACACGCCTCCGCCCACGCCTCACATCACATCATGTTTATTCAGAAGCCTCCACCCACGGCCCAGACACCTTCACCCACGCCTCACATCACATCATGTTTGTCCACGCCTCCACCCAGGGCCAAGACACCTCCACCCATGGCCCACACGCCTCCACCCACGCCTCACATCACATCATGTTTATCCAGATGCCTCCACCCACGGCCCACACGCCTCCACCCACGGCCCAGACGCCTCCACCCACAGCCACGAAAACCTCCACCCACGGCCCACACGCCTCCACCCACGCCTCACATCACAGCATGTTTATCCAGACGCCTCCACCCAGGGCCAAGACGCCTCCACCCACGGCCCACACGCCTCCACCCACGCCTCACATCACATCATGTTTATCCACACGCCTCCACCCACGGCCCACACGCCTCCACCCACGCCTCACATCACATCATGCTTATCCACACGCCTCCACCCACAGCCACGAAAACCTCCACCCACGGCCCAGACGCCTCCACCCACAGCCACGAAAACCTCCACCCACGGCCCACATGCCTCCACCCATGGCCCACACGCCTCCACCCACAGCCACGAAAACCTCCACCCACGGCCCACATGCCTCCACCCATGGCCCACACGCCTCCACCCACGGCCCAGACGCCTCCACCCACAGCTCAGACGCCTCCACCCATGGCCCAGACGCCTACACCCATGGCCCACATGCCTCCACCCACATCTCAGACGCCTCCACCCACAGCCACGAAAACCTCCACCCACAGCCCAGACGCCTCCACCCGCAGCTCAGACGCCTCCACCCACAGCTCAGACACCTCCACCCACATCTCAGATGCCTCCACCCACGGTCCAGACGCCTCCACCCACATCTCAGACGCCTCCACCCACGGCCCAGATGCCTCCACCCAGGGCCCAGACACCTCCACCCACATCTCAGACGCCTCCACCCACGGTCCAGACACCTCCACCCACGGTCCAGACGCCTCCACCCACAGCTCAGATGCCTCCACCCAGGGCCCAGGCGCCTCCACCCACGGCCAAGACACCTCCACCCACAGTCCAGACGCCTCCACCCACAGCTCAGATGCCTCCACTCAGGGCCCAGACACCTCCACCCACGGCCCAGACGCCTCCACCCACGGCCCAGACACCTCCACCCACGGTCCAGACGCCTCCACCCACATCTCAGACGCCTCCACCCACATCTCAGATGCCTCCACCCACGGCCCAGATGCCTCCACCCACGGTCCCGACGCCTCCACCCACATCTCAGACGCCTCCACCCACGGCCCACATGCTTCCACCCATGGCCCACATGCTTCCACCCACGGCCCGGATGCCTCCACCCACGGTCCAGACGCCTCCACCCACATCTCAGACGCCTCCACCCACGGCCCACATGCTTCCACCCATGGCCCACACGTTTCCACCCACGGTCCAGACGCCTCCACCCACGGTCCAGACGCCTCCACCCGCGGCCCACATGCCTCCACCCATGGCCCACATGCTTCCCACCCACGGTCCAGACGCCTCCACCCACGGTCCACACGCCCCCACCCACAGCCCAGACACCTCCACCCACGCCCAGACGCCTCCACCCACGGCCCACATCTTCCACCCACGGCCCAGACGCCTCCACCCACGGTCCAGACGCCTCCACCCGCGGCCCACATGCCTCCACCCATGGCCCACATGCTTCCACCCACGGTCCAGACGCCTCCACCCACGGTCCACACGCCTCCACCCACAGCCCAGACACCTCCACCCACGGCCCAGACGCCTCCACCCACGGCCCACATGCTTCCACCCACGGCCCAGACGCCTCCACCCATGGTCCAGACACCTCCACCCACGGCCCACATGCCTCCACCCATGGCCCACACGCCTCCACCCACGGTCCAGACGCCTCCACCCACGGTCCAGACGCCTCCACCCAGAGCCCAGACGCCTCCACCCACGGCCCAGACGCCTCCACCCACAGCCCAGACACCTCCACCCACGGTCCAGACGCCTCCACCCACGGCCCACATGCTTCCACCCACGGCCCAGACACCTCCACCCACGGCCCAGACGCCTCCACCCACATCTCAGACGCCTCCACCCACGGCCCAGATGCCTCCACCCACGGTCCAGACACCTCCACGCACGGCCCACATGCCTCCACCCACGGTCCAGACGCCTCCACCCACGGTCCACACGCCTCCACCCACGGCCCAGAGGGCTCCTCCCACGGCCCTGACGCCTCCACCCATGGTCCAGACGCCTCCACCCACGGTCCACACGCCTCCACCCACGGCCCAGACGCCTCCACCCACGGTCCAGACGCCTCCACCCAGAGCCCAGACGCCTCCACCCACGGCCCAGACGCCTCCACCCACAGCCCAGACACCTCCACCCACGGTCCAGACGCCTCCACCCACGGCCCACATGCTTCCACCCACGGCCCAGACGCCTCCACCCACATCTCAGACGCCTCCACCCACGGCCCAGATGCCTCCACCCACGGTCCAGACACCTCCACCCACGGCCCACACGCCTCCACCCACGGCCCAGACGCCTCCACCCACGGTCCACACGCCTCCACCCACGGCCCAGAGGGCTCCTCCCACGGCCCTGACGCCTCCACCCATGGTCCAGACGCCTCCACCCACGGTCCACACGCCTCCACCCCCAGCTCAGACACCTCCACCCACGGCTCAGACACCTCCCCCCACAGCCCGGACGACTCTGCCCACGACGGAGGTGAGGGAGAAAAACCGACCTGCAGGGAGGTGGAGGCGGCGCCGATCAGCAGACCCAGACTCTGAGCCACCAGAGACGTCAGGATCCCCAGAGACAGGAAGAGGAAGAACCGGCTGGCGTCTGGAGGCTGAGCCGTCATCCAGTACACGATGCTGCAGTACACCACCGGGAACACCACCTGCACCACACAGGACAGTCATCAGCTCCACCAGCTCACCCTAACCCTTAAAAGAGAACCTGGACCTTATTTCTAGGAGTTTATACGTGCATTTACTCACCGGTCAAGTTTCTGCATCACTTTGGGTCCTTCAGAAGATTTTATGCTGAGTCGCTCTTCGGCGTGCATCCATATAACGGGAAAGACGAGGCAGCCTCTCTATCAGACATTATCTACAGTAAAACTCCTTCATTTCACCAATACTTTACGTAGAATGAACAAACAAACAAATACTATTGTCCTGTGAGTCCAGAGTTCACTCTGTTAGCTGTTGGGAGGTTTTCTGAGTACAGCTCGCTACCCAGACACCACCAAACTAAAAACTTTGAGCCTCTGAACTCACAGGACAATAGTACTCATTCGTTCGTTCATTCTACTTAAAGTATTGATGAAATGAAGGAGTTTTACTGCAGATAATGTCTGATAGAGAGACTGCCCCGTCTCTCCCACCGAAGGGTAACTGGACGTAACATCTTCCAAAGGATTCAAAGTGACACAGAAATTTTGCCAGTGATTATTTGTATGTATAAACTCCTAGAAATAAGGTTCAGGTTGGAAAGAAAGGAAGTGATCCTTTAAACCTGATGAGACAAGAAGCAGATAAAACTGTGAGGAGTTGGTTAGGATTAGGGGTTAGGGTTAGGGTTACGCATCATGGTGTCTGAGCAGCTGGCGGTTACCTGGAATGGGACGTCAGCCATGGTCTTCGCCAGGTAGTAGGCCTTCAGGCTGTACCAGTAGTTCAGGTGCTCCCTCAGAAAAACGCCCATCTCCAGAGGAACTGAGCACACAAACACAGGGTCCACGTTCAGCTACCGATCAGCTGTTCGATCAGGTTTGGGGTCGCGTGACCAGCGGCGGACTCACAGGTGAGGACGGTGGGCATCAGAGCAGCGAACATGAGGAACAGCATGGAGAAGAACAGGAATCCTGAGTTACTCAGAACCTTCTTGGCCTCGTTCCCGATGCCCAGGTACAACAGGCCAATCAGAACACCGATACCGATGTGGGATGAGATCCTCAGGTGAGTCAGCACCTTTTCAACCAATCACAGCAAAACGAATGTCCACAAGACATCAGTCAGACCGTTCCCTGTTGTAAATGTAAATTTCCTGTTTATAACATGTAAAGAACATTTAATTACCTGGTAAATACTTGTTAATTACCTGTAAATTACATGTAATACAGTTCTAATGTTTACATTAATATTGTAGGAACCATTTTGAAGGATTCTCAGTTCGTCCAGCAGGGGGCCCTAAAGAGTTAACTGATGGCATGATTTAGGGAGGAAGCATCTGCCAGCGGTAAGGGTGCAACTAATTCAGCTGCCAGTGAAATAAGCTGAAGCTGACTAATGTAATAATTAGGACTGTAAACAGATTAATCCTAAATGAATCCCACTGTCAACAAGAGATTTTTTTATTCTTTAGTGCTGCTAAACGCAGAAAATACAATAACTTTTGTTTTACAACTTAAAAAACAAAGCCAGAGATCTGGGAGTAGTCCGGGACTGAGTCCAGGACTCTGAGTCCGGGACTGAGTCCGGGACCGAGTCCAGGACCGAGTCCAGGACCGAGTCCGGGACCGAGTCCAGGACTGAGTCCGGGACTGAGTCCGGGACTGAGTCCGGGACCGAGTCCGGGACCGAGTCCAGGACTGAGTCCAGGACTGAGTCCGGGACTGAGTCCAGGACTGAGTCCAGGACTGAGTCCGGGACCGAGTCCAGGACTCAGAGCTGGATTTCAGCTCTGAGTCCGGGACTGAGTCCAGGACTGAGTCTGGGACTGAGTCTGGGACTGAGTCCGGGACTCAGAGCTGGATTTCAGCTCTGAGTCCGGGACTGAGTCCAGGACCGAGTCCGGGACCGAGTCCAGGACTGAGTCCAGGACTGAGTCCGGGACTGAGTCCAGGACTGAGTCCAGGACTGAGTCCGGGACCGAGTCCAGGACTCAGAGCTGGATTTCAGCTCTGAGTCCGGGACTGAGTCCAGGACTGAGTCCAGGACTGAGTCCGGGACTGAGTCCGGGACTCAGAGCTGGATTTCAGCTCTGAGTCCGGGACTGAGTCCAGGACTGAGTCCAGGACTGAGTCCGGGACTCAGAGCTGGATTTCAGCTCCACATTCAGACAGTTGTGAAGGCGGCCTGAGGACGGGTTCGGTAGTCTAGCCTGATAAGGAAAAATGCAGAATTCCTGCTGAGTCCTTCATCCTAAACATGTTGTAGAAGACTGCAGATGGAAATTAGCCTTCGGCTGGAATCTGGCATGTTTACATTCATGTATTTTTCATGTCTGTTCATTAACATGCACTGTCCCAATCAAATAAAGTTCAAATCATAAGTGATAAAAGTAATGTGATTAATCCTCTGATAGCCCTGGTAATAATAAATAAAAATTCTATGAAAAAACATTGATTTTGAATTGTAGTTTAAAAGAAATATAAAAAAATAAAAAGCTGGGGCACGGAAATATTTTTTATCAAGCAACACTTTTTTTTTTTTTAAGGTTTTTGGGCTCTAGTGGCCTTTATGTGACAGTGTATAGTGACAGGAAAGGGGCAGAGAGAGTGGGGAGTGACATGCAGCAAAGGGACCTGGACCGGGAATCGAACCGGGGCCGACTGCGCTGAGGAACTGTAGCCTCTGTTCATGGGGGGGGCTGCTCAACCAACTGAGCTAATCACCACCCCATCAAGCAACACTTTGAGACAATCACTGCAATCAGGTGTTTCTGTAACGTCCAATCAGACGTCTGCACCTGCTGACAGGTATGTTGGTCCATGTTCATGAGCAAGGCACTTTAATGTGTCTGGGACAGTTTTGTTTGTTTAAAAAAAAAAAAAAATCAAAATCAGTACGTTGATTTACTAAATGATGATTTAGTAAAGTTTTATCTGTTATGAAATGCATGTCCAAAGACATGATATTAGGTTAACTGGTTACTCTGAATTGTCTCTGGAGTGAATGTGAGTGTGAATCTGTCTGTCCAGAGTGTCTCAGCCCTGAGACAGACCCGAGACCTGTCCAGGTGAACCCGCCTCTCACCTGGTAACAGCTGGATAGACTCCAGCAGCCCTGAACTGGATACGCGCTACAAAAGATGGATAAATGAATGAACTGATTCATCATTACTTTTTCAGTTTCTTTTTATCTGAATAACTATTGTGAATTTAGCCTTTTCTTTCCTGGGAGGGGATGGAAACTTTCCATCACATCGGTGTGTTAAAGATAAATGAGGATTATGAATGAATGAATGAAAAATACTTTATAGCAACAGAAGTGAAGACTTTCTGAGATGGATAATAAATCTTCATCATGTTCAAGTCTGGGTACTTCTTATTTATCACGAACTCCGGTCCACTAACAAACATAAGTCTCCGTTCACTTCAGTTCACCACAGCTGTTCAGTGCCCTGATCACCATCATTCAGGATGGTTTTCCCGCCACGTTTCCTCCTGGAAGACGATGTTCCCACCATCCTCCCAGTTTGAGTAACGGTTGGACAGTTCTGAACCAGTTCTGGTTTCTGCTTCTCCTCAGATATTTTCTCTGAATAGGAGCATCCGGACAGAGAGGTTCTAGGATCAGAGAGGTTCTAGGATCAGAGAGGTTCTAGGATCAGAGAGGTTCTAGGATCAGAGAGGATCTAGGAACAGAGAGGATCTAGTATCAGAGAGGATCTAGGATCAGAGAGGTTCTAGGATCAGAGAGGTTCTAGGATCAGAGAGGTTCTAGGATCAGAGAGGTTCTAGGATCAGAGAGGTTCTAGATCAGAGAGGATCTAGTATCAGAGAGGATCTAGGATCAGAGAGGTTCTAGGATCAGAGAGGATCTAGGATCAGAGAGGTTCTAGGATCAGAGAGGTTCTAGGATCAGAGAGGTTCTAGATCAGAGAGGATCTAGTATCAGAGAGGATCTAGGATCAGAGAGGTTCTAGGATCAGAGAGGATCTAGGATCAGAGAGGTTCTAGGATCAGAGAGGTTCTAGGATCAGAGAGGTTCTAGGATCAGAGAGGTTCTAGGATCAGAGAGGATCTAGGATCAGAGAGGTTCTAGGATCAGAGAGGTTCTAGGATCAGAGAGGTTCTAGGATCAGAAAGGATCTAGGATCAGAGAGGTTCTAGGATCAGAGAGGATCTAGGATCAGAGAGGTTCTAGGATCAGAGAGGATCTAGGATCAGAGAGGTTCTAGGATCAGAGAGGTTCTAGGATCAGAGAGGGTCTAGGATCAGAGAGGTTCTAGGATCAGAGAGGTTCTAGGATCAGAGAGGATCTAGGATCAGAGAGGTTCTAGGATCAGAGAGGATCTAGGATCAGAGAGGTTCTAGGATCAGAGAGGTTCTAGGATCAGAGAGGATCTAGGATCAGAGAGGTTCTAGGATCAGAGAGGATCTAGGATCAGAGAGGTTCTAGGATCAGAGAGGATCTAGGATCAGAGAGGTTCTAGGATCAGAGAGGATCTAGGATCAGAGAGGGTCTAGGATCAGAAAGGTTCTCGGATCAGCGAGGTTCTGGGATCAGAGAGGTTCTAGGATCAGAGAGGTTCTAGGATCAGAGAGGTTCTAGGATCAGAGAGGTTCAAGGATCAGAGAGGTTCTAGGATCAGAGAGGTTCTAGGATCAGAGAGGTTCTGGGATCAGAGAGGTTCTAGGATCAGAGAGGTTCTAGGATCAGAGAGGTTCTAGGATCAGAGAGGTTCTGGGATCAGAGAGGTTCTGGGATCAGAGAGGTTCTGGGATCAGAGAGGGTCTAGGATCAGAGAGGTTCTAGATCAGAGAGGATCTAGGATCAGAGAGGATTTAGGATCAGAGAGGTTCTAGGATCAGAGAGGTTCTAGGATCAGAGAGGTTCTAGATCAGAGAGGATCTAGGATCAGAGAGGATTTAGGATCAGAGAGGTTCTAGGATCAGAGAGGTTCTAGGATCAGCGAGGATCTAGGATCAGAGAGGATCTAGGATCAGAGAGGTTCTAGGATCAGAGAGGTTCTAGGATCAGAGAGGGTCTAGGATCAGAGAGGATTTAGGATCAGAGAGGTTCTAGGATCAGAGAGGATTTAGGATCAGAGAGGATCTAGGATCAGAGAGGTTCTAGGATCAGAGAGGATCTAGGATCAGAGAGGTTCTAGGATCAGAGAGGTTCTGGGATCAGAGAGGGTCTAGGATCAGAGAGGACTAGGATCAGAGAGGGTCTAGGATCAGAGAGGATTTAGGATCAGAGAGGTTCTAGGATCAGAGAGGATTTAGGATCAGAGAGGATCTAGGATCAGAGAGGTTCTGGGATCAGATAGGTTCTAGGATCAGAGAGGATCTAGGATCAGAGAGGTTCTGGGATCAGATAGGTTCTAGGGTCAGAGAGGATTTAGGATCAGAGAGGTTCTAGGATCAGAGAGGTTCTGGGATCAGAGAGGTTCTAGGATCAGAGAGGTTCTAGGATCAGAGAGGTTCTAGGATCAGAGAGGGTCTAGGATCAGAGAGGATTTAGGATCAGAGAGGTTCTAGGATCAGAGAGGTTCTAGGATCAGCGAGGTTCTGGGATCAGAGAGGTTCTGGGATCAGAGAGGTTCTAGGATCAGCGAGGTTCTGGGATCAGAGAGGTTCTGGGATCAGAGAGGTTCTAGGATCAGAGAGGTTCTGGGATCAGAGAGGTTCTAGGATCAGAGAGGTTCTAGGATCAGTTCCTAGAACTCCCCGTCTGGAGTTTAGTTATCAGAACTACGTTCCCCATCAGTCTGCGTTGGTACATGAGGGAGAACCTTGATAGGAACCATGTTTGACACAATCGTCTGAGACAGAGACAAACTTATGCCCCAGATCATCTGATGCAAAACTGAGGTTTCTCATCTCCTTTATTCAAAGCTGTTATAAAGCTGCGTACCAGCTTTCCATCATCACGCTCATTTGTATCATGTAACAGAACAGCCCCCACTGGAAAGCTGCCCTGCTAATGTCTTGTTTATTTTTCGTTGAAGTACGCCTGGACACTTTAGTGGATAGTTCGTCCACTAAAGTGTCCGGGCGGCAGCCGCAGATTCTACGGCCACACTTTGCAGCTGTATTTCGGTCATTAAATGAGTATAAAATAATTGCTTTTGGACATTTCAGAATCGTTCTGGATTGGGGACGTGCACCATCGTGATGCATAGATTTAATAATGAATTGGTACACTCCTGTTGGAATAGTTCTTGTTATTACGATCTCAGTAAACAGGTGGAACAGCTGTGAGACTTTTTCAATATGGTGGGCCGGAAGAAGCGGAGATCACGCAATGAGCGTTACAGTTCCTATGGAACCCTGAAAAGACCCTGCCTCAGAGTAGGAGCTAAAAAGGTTCTAGGAACTGAGGTCAGAGGTCCCGAGTTCCTATGTGTCAGAATGCACCAAAAAACAGCCTGGTTCCCGAAAAGGTTCTAGGAACTCCAAAAGGTTCCTGCAGTCTGAAAGCGCCTTTGGATGCTGATAATCGGACCCTTCTGGAACACACTATCTTCTCTATGATCACATAGTTGTTGAAGAAAATGAGAAGCTGCATCAGTCCGGGTTAAATAACTTGTTGCAGCTGAAAAATAATCACTGTGCAGGAATCCTCCAATGGGAGGCTCCGACCTGTTAGCTTAGCTAAATCCAGGGAGAGACCTTTATTTGGGGCAGCTTTGTTTGACTCGATGTGAAGCAGTCTCGCGTTTGCTTGAAAAAGTGAAGCGTTGATAAAGTTGTGAAGTTTCCGTACTCGGGGGGTTTTCCGGATGTCGGGGAAACCGGTGAAACAGCAGGTAGAAGGAGAGTTTCTCACCGAGTCTCTGAGGATGCTGAGGAACGTTCTTCTGAACAGGATGCAGAACTGGGTCATGCAGCTCGCCGAGAAACTGTGGCAGCCTTCTGATGAGGAATCCTGACGAGGACCAGGATGGAGGGAACGTTTCAGGAGGGAGAACCACAGTCAACACTGTCTTTACTCAGGGTGTGTTTGTTTTCTACCTCCTGCCACAGCAGCGGGTGGAGGCTAGTGTCTCCGTTCAGCACCGTCTGATGTTCCTTCTCACACTTCCTGTCCTGAACAGCCTTCACCAGTCTCACCATCTGGTCCCCGTACTCCCCGGAGGCCACCTCCATGACTGCAGATAGACGGACAGATGGTGATGTGTGTGTTTTTGTGTGTGTGTGTGTGTGTGTCTCTTACCGAAGTCGGCGGGGTTGTGGTAGGTGGGGCAGTTAAGTCCGAGCTCGCGGAGGTACGGGACCAGACTGGACACCCTCCCTCTGTAGATGCACTGCCCCTGACTCAGCACGTACAGCTGGAACATGAAAACAGGGCTCAGACATGTCCAGTCCAGGTGTCCGGACTGGTTCTGGACCAGTCAGGAAGCTGCAGCTAAGATCTCGGCATATGGACCAAATATATCATGATATATTTTAGATGACGATATACGATATATCCCGGTATTTTTACCCTAATTTGTCTGAGTTTCATTTTATATCAAACACTTTTTTATATTGAAACTGTTTGTAAAGGCATCGTCCACTGCAGAGATGGAACTGACAAACACTGGTTAGAAATGTTTGTTTAATCCAAATAATTAAAGATAGCTGCTGGTTTTTATGATTTCTTTGTAAAAGTCTTGGGGAGGATTGTCTTCCAGACAGTTTGAAAAATAGGGGTAAGAAAAAGTATCGATACACTGAAATCCATCGCGATATTTTCATATGCTGATACCATATCTATATTTTAAAACGCGGTATCGATCTATTTTATTGATTAAATCTGGCAAGATATCATTGTTTTGTTTAAGTTTTCATGAAATACTGCAAGATTACATCATTCTGTTACAAAATTTTGTGGTATTTCGTGAAATCTCATGAGATCTCGTTACAAAATGACGACATCTTGCGAGATTTCATGAGTCAAATAGATAGATACTGGGTTTTTGAATATAGATATGGTATTGGCATATGAAAATATTGCGATATTTCAGTGTATTGATATTTTTTCCCAACCTTATTAAATAATCAGGTGACCCCTTTGTAGTCAGTCGAGGTGCAGCCGGGTCATTGTGAAAAAATAAGGCAAAAAAATTGCACAACTAATACCACGATATAACGATGTGTGTAAATATCATATCGCAATACCATATCAGTATATCACACAGCCCTAGCTGCAGCCAGACTGATGCTGATGTTCAGGAGAGCAGGAGGAAAGTCTCCTGGAAATCAGCTGGAAGACGTCAGAGCTGTTTATTTTATATTCACGTGGGACAGTTTGTGTCGGTAAGAAGGTCACCAGGGCTGACATTCACCTTTCTGCCCACCAGCCAGTGGAAAAACTGGTTTTCCCTGGAAGCGGACGAGGGTCCGGTTAAAGCCGACTTTGCCTGGAAGTAGGGCTGGGAATCACTGGGTGCCTCGCGATACGATACTATGAGTCCCTGAAGACTTTCCAAATTTATTGACCAAAGTGAATCCATTTAAAATTAATGAAAGAATATCATCAATCAGTTGCACATAAGTGACATCAGTTCATATGAAATGAGCAAAACAGTAAAACAAAGTGCAGAGTGGTTCTTAAAGGAGCATATGAAAAATAAACATTTCAGCTAGTGTATTATAATCTCAACCCCTCAGCATCATACTGAGTTCTTGAAGGGCGGTTTGTGAACCCCGTTGGTCATCATCTGCCCCCCGATTAGATCTGTTCAGCCGCTGAGGCGCTGACTGACTTCCCCCGCTTCTTTTTGCGTCGGGAACGGAGCTTTGAGAAGAATATTGTGAAATCAGCTGCTTCCTCAGATCAGACGTGTTCTCGCCGCTTGTCTTACATTTTGCATCTGAGCTCCACGTTTTAGAGAAGTGAAGCCAGAAAAGCTTCAACCAGCTGCTGGTTCTGCACACTCACAAACAGAGGTACCAGTTTGTACCTAAAAGGGTCCAAAGCTTGTTGCTGGGGGGGGGGGGGGGGGGGTTCCTTTCTGAAAGACATTTCTGTACCTTCATGGTCCATTTTTGTACCTTATCAAGCTGTATGAGTTAATAAAGTACAATTAAACCAGTTAAAGATGATGAATAAAAGTCAATAAAATAGAGATTATGACAACAATCAAAGATGCTAATAATAAATGAATAATTATTATAGAAATATTAGGCCAAACACATATATAATTATACATATTATTACTATGATTATTATGAAAATCATAATATAATAACTATAATTATACTACTGTTTAGAAGTACTGCTATTTATAGTTATTGTACAAGCTACACACATGTTTCAATGCTGCAGGTACCCTTAGGGTTGGAATGGTACAAATGTGTACTTTCTATTACTTTGGAGCCTTTTTCATAGTATATAGGTACTTCTGGCCTCATAAAGACCAATATTGTACTTTTGAGAGAATATTTGTAAAAAATGTATCTGCAGGTACAGAAACGATCCTGTCTCGTCTGTTTCTGAGAGTGTGACTGCATGTCGGATGCAGCGACATGCGACGTTCACGTTCGGCATAGAAATCACAAACTCTTCCACTCCCTCACAGTAAAAAGGATGCATTTAGGTACCGAAACCTGGTACCGTTTGATTTTACGTCAGTCGGTACCTGGTAGTACCAACGGAGTTCGGTAAGTACATATAAAAGTACTGAATTGGATACTAATCCCTTGTCCCTGTGTGGACCCTGACCCTCTAGCCCTCCCTGAGAAACCGATGATGATCTGGCTCACATCGAACAATCTTAGTACCAGACCATGTGGGCCGAGCAGGCTGGTGTAGATCTGGACCAGGGTGCCTAAGTCTGGTCCTCCAGAGCTACGATCCTGCACGGCTTCCAGCCTCTGCAGACTGGATGATGTGCATGAATCAGCCATGTGTGTTGGGTATGGGCTCCCGAGGACCGGACTCGGGCACCCCAAATCTAGACCATTCTGGGTCCCCACTGGTCTGGGACACAGAGTGATCCGGACACGTGGCCCAGGACCTGGATGTGCCTCATGAGCGGACTGACCTTGTCAAAGAGCTCGAAGAGCTTGGCGCTGGGCTGGTGGATGGTGCAGATGACGGTCCGTCCTCCTCGGGCCAGGGCTTTGAGCAGAGAGACCACCTGGAAACAGGACGAGCTGTCCAGACCGCTGGAACACATGACGCTAGCGTTAGCATCGCTGCACGTTCACCCCCCAGAAGACCCGCTGAAGACCAGCATCCAGCTCTGTGTGGACTCCCAGAACCAGATTCAGACCTCCACCAAACACCTGTTCAGCCTCTGTGATCAGTGTGAATGTTCTCTGAAGAACACGAGAACTCCACCATGAGCAGCGGAGAACGTGAAGCCTGATGGAAGAACCACCGCAGAACCAGGACTCGCAGAACCCGAGTGAAAACTCTCCTCACCTGGTGGGCTCGTCAAAGAACATGACCGGAGGATTGTTGACCAGCTCCAGAGCGATGGCCAGCCTCTTCCTCTGACCTCCCGACAGGTGCGACGTCCGGGTTTTAGTGCAGTCCAGCAAGCCCAAAGCCATTAGGATTTCCCGGACCTGATGGGACAGAGACCAGAACCAGACCTGCTGTTCAGACTCGGACCAGGACCCAGACCTGGAACCAGTCAGGGATCGGAACTCACCATCTCCCTGCGAGCCTCCACCTTCTCCTGCAGCTTCAGGTTGGCGGAAACCTGCAGAAACCACAGACTCAGTTCCAGAGCATCTGGACCAGGACCCGGAGTTCCTCAGGGTTCTGTTCTAGGACTCATACTTTTCACATTGTACCTGCTTCCTGAAGGTAATACCATCAGACAGAATGGTATGTCGCTGCGTTTATGAACTCAACCAAACCTGGACGGCAGAGGAAGCACGAGTGTGTGGGTGCTTTTCCATGTTGTTGTTATCATGTTTACATTAGTTATTTATTGTACCTTTATTATTATTTGTAAAGTTAGGAGAAATTTCCGTGTGCAGGTGATGAAAATCACAAAGTACTGGAACTCTTGTTGCACAACAAACAACAACTGGATCACAAAAACATTTGTTTACGCTGATGTGTGTGTTTGTTTGTTAATCTAAAAATGCCAGTTTATAAAAATGTATAGTTTTATTCTTCTGTCCTGTAGTAACACTCCTCTACTCCACCACTCCACTACCAGGGCCTCTCTGTCCTGTTTTTTGCAACATGTTTCAGCCGTGTTTCCTTCAACAGGTTCAACTTCAATTTTATTGTCAAGTGCGGCGATATGGACGTTTGGCTCAGATAAAATTACATTTTCATCTGTGAACTCAGCAGCTCGTCTTCTGACAGGACGTAAACGACGTGAGCGCATCACTCCGGCGCTGCTTCTCTGCACTGGCTGCCTGTTAAATTTAGGATCCAGTTTAAGATTTCATTGCTTGTATTTAAAAGTATAAACGACACGGCACCACCGTATTTCTGATATTCTAAAGCCCCACACGCCTGTCAGGTCCCTGAGGTCGGCTAACCCGTTGCTCCTGATGGTTCCTAGAACCAGACTAAAGGGCCGAGGTGACGGTTCCTAGAACCAGACTAAAGGGCAGAGGTGACGGTTCCTAGAACCAGACTAAAGGGCAGAGGTGACGGTTCCTAGAACCAGACTAAAGGGCCGAGGTGACGGTTCCTAGAACCAGACTAAAGGGCCGAGGTAGACGGGTTCCTAGAACCAGACTAAACGGCCGAGGTGACGGTTCCTAGAACCAGGCTAAAGGGCAGAGGTGACGGTTCCTAGAACCAGACTAAAGGGCAGAGGTGACGGTTCCTAGAACCAGACTAAAGGGCAGAGGTGACGGTTCCTAGAACCAGACTAAAGGCCCGAGGTGACGGTTCCTAGAACCAGACTAAAGGGCCGAGGTGACGGTTCCTAGAACCAGACTAAAGGCCCGAGTTGACGGTTCCTAGAACCAGACTAAAGGCCCGAGTTGACGGTTCCTAGAACCAGACTAAAGGGCCGAGGTGACGGTTCCTAGAACCAGACTAAAGGGCGAGGTGACGGTTCCTAGAACCAGACTAAAGGGCCGAGGTGACGGTTCCTAGAACCAGACTAAAGGGCCGAGGTGACGGTTCCTAGAACCAGACTAAAGGGCCGAGGTGACGGTTCCTAGAACCAGACTAAAGGGCCGAGGTGACGGTTCCTAGAACCAGACTAAAGGGCCGAGGTGACGGTTCCTAGAACCAGACTAAAGGGCGAGGTGACGGTTCCTAGAACCAGACTAAAGGGCCGCGGTCACGGTTCCTAGAACCAGACTAAAGGGCCGAGGTGACGGTTCCTAGAACCAGACTAAAGGGCCGAGATGACGGTTCCTAGAACCAGACTAAAGGGCAAGAGGTGACAGTTTCTCAGAACCAGAATAAAAGGCCGAGGTGACGGTTCCTAGAACCAGACTAAAGGGCAGAGGTGATGGTTCCTAGAACCAGACTAAAGGGCCGTGGTGACGGTTCCCCAGAACCAGACTAAAGGGCCGAGGTGACGGTTCCTAGAACCAGACTAAAGGGCCGAGGGTGACGGTTCCTAGAACCAGACTAAAGGGCCGAGGTGACGGTTCCTAGAACCAGACTAAAGGGCCGAGGTGACGGTTCCTAGAACCAGACTAAAGGGCCGAGGTGACGGTTCCTAGAACCAGACTAAAGGGCCGAGGTGACGGTTCCTAGAACCAGACTAAAGGGCCGAGGTGACGGTTCCTAGAACCAGACTAAAGGGCCGAGGTGACGGTTCCTAGAACCAGACTAAAGGCCCGAGGTGACGGTTTCCTAGAACCAGACTAAAGGGCAGAGGTAGGACGGTTCCTAGAACCAGACTAAAGGGCAGAGGTGAGGGTCTCTAGAACCAGACTAAAGGGCCGAGGTGACGGTTCCTAGAACCAGACTAAAGGGCCGAGGAGACGGTTCCTAGAACCAGACTAAAGGGCCGGGGTGACGGTTCCTAGAACCAGACTAAAGGGCAGAGGTGACGGTTCCTAGAACCAGACTAAAGGGCTGAGGTGACGGTTCCTAGAACCAGACTAAAGGGCCGAGGTGACTGTTCCTAGAACCAGACTAAAGGGCTGAGGTGACGGTTCCTAGAACCAGACTAAAGGGCCGAGGTGACGGTTCCTAGAACCAGACTAAAGGGCAGAGGTGACGGTTCCTAGAACCAGACTAAAGGGCCGAGGTGACGGTTCCTAGAACCAGACTAAAGGGCCGAGGTGACGGTTCCTAGAACCAGACTAGATGGCCGAGGTGACGGTTCCTAGAACCAGACTAAAGGGCCCAGGTGACGGTTCCTAGAACCAGACTAAAGCTTTCCAGGTGACGGTTCCTAGAACCAGACTAAAAGGGCAGGAGGTGACGGTTCCTAGAACCAGACTAAAG
>JALJCO010010487.1:0-61238 GCA_023101725.1 Atherinomorus stipes | reverse complement strand
CACGTCAAGTTTCCATTATTTAATTAAATAACAAACAACATCACTGTTTAACACGGCTTATTGTAGACATGAACCAGATTATCTGCAGCAGCATGGTAGTTAAAGCTGACATTATTTATGCCTTTTTATTTTCTTTTCTTTTTTACCAATGGCATATTTTTAAACTTAGATCATTTCCTGCGCACTCCTCCTCTCCAGACCCGGTTCCTCCTCTCCACACCAACCGCTCGGCTCCACACTGCGGCTCTGAGGTCGCTGTCCAGCGTGAAGTGACTCCCTCCCCACAGAAAACTCAGTGACAAAAACTAGATATCATAGCACAAACTATTGATACTATATTTAACTGAGTTTTGCGTGGGGTGGGGGGCAATTACGCAGGTCCAGCACCTGGCATTGTGCCAAAGAAAGAGCACTGCGTGCAAAATATTAGACCATCCTCAACAGTGTGTCCTTATCCACGTCCTTAAACTGGCCTCTTCTTACGACCCACAGGAAAACCTACTGCATTGTTTTTATTTATAGTTATTATATGAAGAGTTCATTTGCAAAAACAGACAAACATCACTGTGGAAAAACGGAGTTAACTGCTTTTGTTGCTGTCGGGTACAAACGTCATATCTCCATTTTACATCATTAAAACCCTCCACTTCAAGTGAGCTTGATTTGGTGAAAATATTCAAAAAGTAAATGAAGAGTTTATTTGCAAAAGCAGTTAACTCCGTTTTCTTCGTTTGTCTATTTTTGCAAATGAACTCTTCATATTTATCTTATATTCTGTTTTTCTTGCCTTATATTATGTCTCTGGAACTAATATCTCTCTATCAGGATGAATTTCATGTTGCGTTTATCACATGCTCTTCTGAACTCTCCGTGGCGCAGGAATAGCAGCTAAATCCTCATTTAAATCCTGCTACTTGCGCCTGTTACAGATTGTGCGTGTAATCTTTGTAGATTACCCGCAAACGCTGAAGAGACAGCGCACGCTATTTATCTGCGAGGCAAAGACATTAGCATCGCAATTTGGATTCTTTGTAAATCAGGGCCTAAGAGTAATAAACATCTGGCTTGACCTGCTGCGATGAAGTGATATCTTGGGGATCCATTCACACCAGGAGCCAAACATGGTCACAGAGGGCATTACTGCAGGGACCAACCAGATCAGGGCAGGCCGGGGTCCACACCACAGCGATAGGGCTGCAGTGCCGGGCCCCAGCCACCAGGACAAGGGCAGCCCCCCACCAGCTCCCTCCAGACCAAGTAGGCAAAGCTCCCAGAGTGAAGGATCCCCATGAGGAAACACTGGTGTTAAAATGTTAAAACAGATAAAATAAGTGGACATCAAGAGCAACATAGAAAAATAAACATATAGGAATTCATAAAACGATATGCTAAACAAGTCAATAAAATCTAAGATAACTTTAACATAACATACAATAAAATAGAGTGAAAGTTAAATAAGTAAAATGAATCAAATCAAATCAAATCAAAAAGCTAAGTTAAAAAGGTCATGAGCCTCTTCTTAAAAACATCAACAGTCGCTGCAGCCCTGAGGTTCTCTGGCAGGCTGTTCCACATACGAGGACCGTAGTGGTGGAACGCAGCTTCACCGTGAGTTTTAGTTCTCATCTGAGGAACAATTAAAAGGCCAGTACCAGAGAACCTCAGGGTCCGCAAGGGTTCATTTATTGATGATCAGACGGCAGTACCGACCTTGTTAACAGGACTTTTCACTGCTTTACACAGAAACATTCATTCAAGGAACATCAGTTCTAGAGACTACAGGGAGATCAGCAAACATCCTGAAACCTCTGTTTCACTTCTCTTACCGTGAGGATGAAGGTCCAGGTCCATCACTGAAGTCTGGAGGGTTTCCTTTGGACCAGTCACTGTTCATAGACAGACAGTCTGGTTCTGGACTCTCTCTGTTCTCCATCTCTGCTTCTGACCTCTGCAAACACAAACATGTTGTCATTCATATCACAAGAGAGAGAATCCTCTGATGAAACATGGAAGAAGCTCTGAACACAAACTGCTGCAGAGAATCAGAAGCTTTTCAGAATTTTTATTTATTTCATTATTCTGCTTTATATTCAAATGTATTATATTAGACAGCGCACTAATTTATTTTCATGTGAAAGCAGCCAACAATGTTTTCTATTCAAGAACATATTTTTTTATGCGGCTGCTATTCATGGTTTCAAAATAGCAGATGAGGGGCGAATTTATTTTCATAATAAGTAGCCTGTGTAATATTTTGATATTTTCTATTCAAAATATGTTTGATTTGCAAACAAAATGTTATTCCCTGCCTTCAAGTGATCTCAGAATAAATCTTTGATTCAGGAATATGTGTATTTTTTTTTACATGATAAGGAAGATAGTATTTTATATTACATATACAGTAGATAGAACCTATTTAGAGGAAAAATCAGCTTCTTGGAAAAATTGCTGCTTATCAATTAATCAATCATAGATTGATAAGATGATACAACTATCGATTAATGAACCGCTCGATAATTTGCATCCCTATCTGGAGGTTTTCTGTTGGACGAGTAAATCTTCAGAGATATTTATTGATGATCAGACGGCAGTACCGACCTTGTTAACAGGACTTTTCACTGCTTTACACAGAAACATTCATTCAAGGAACATCAGTTCTAGAGACTACAGGGAGATCAGCAAACATCCTGAAACCTCTGTTTCACTTCTCTTACCGTGAGGATGAAGGTCCAGGTCCATCACTGAAGTCTGGAGGTTTTCCTTTGGACCAGTCACTCTTCATAGACAGACAGTCGGGTTCTGGACTCTCTGTTCTCCATCTCTGCTTCTGACCTCTGCAAACACAAACATGTTGTCATTCATATCACAAGAGAGAAATCCTCTGATGAAACATGGAAGAAGCTCTGAACACAAACTGCTGCAGAGAATCAGAAGCTTTCATGTTTGGATCAGTCCTCTTAGATCAGATTACAGCTTTTCTAGCTGACTGACATCAGAGGACACGTTTCCTCTGCAGGAACGTTCCACACAGACCAGGAACTCTGGAGGGTTCTGCTTCTCACCCTCTTACCCCTTTCAGACTTGCTCTGGAAAGCGGAAATCGTGCAGACTTCGTCTTTCATACCATTTGTGTTCAGAAAATTGTTCCGCTCTTTTACCTCGGAGCTGTAGCGGTCATGTACCGGCTAGCCTTTGTGTCATAGGAGCGGAAATGTTGCCGTGTATTGTTTTGGCTGAACACAGAAGAACTGTTCTGTACAGGGGGGAAGTAAGGGCTGTCACTGTGTTGACTTATCCAGGACATTTCCCGATATCTGGGAAAGCTGGGATGTAAGAAGTCTGCAAGGAAATTATATCTTTGAAAACACAAATGCAGCTAAAAGAGCAAAACCGCGTGAAGGAAAATGATGTCCCAACAGAGAAAAACATGATGAGAACCTAGCGGTACTGTTGATAGAGAAAAAACACAGAGTAAAAGGGCTGGACTCAGATGAAAATAAGGGCGGCTGGCCGGAGGCGGTGAGGACCCTGGTGGTCTGACCCTTGTCCCCTCTGGGGGCATGGAACGTCACCTCTCTGGTTGGAAAGGAGCCTGAGCTGGTGTGCGAGGTTGAACGGTTCCGACTAGATATAGTTGGACTCACCTCGACACACAGCTTGGACTCTGGAAGCAGCATCCTCAAGAAGGGCTGGACCTTGTTCCACTCTGGAGTTTAGGTGTGTGGACATATTCACTGCCTGGTGCCTGTACATTGGGGTCTAACCCAGTATTATTTGTCGATCTTCATTTATTCTACTTTGGAAATGCACATAAATCCCGCTGTGTATGGCTGCCATAAACATGACCATCACACAGACAAGAGAAGATGTGTTTCCCAGGTACCACAACAACAGAAAAAAGCCCTGAACGACGCACTAAGTAGCTAGCAGCTATCAAGTGCATCAAAGCTGACAGTTCACACTGAGTCCATGGAGACATCTAACAATATGTTGAGATCACTTTGTGACTGACAGAAAAAATCACGTATAGGGGATTATCACGCTTCGTGTTCTGGTTTCCGGAACTTGTTGAATTTCGGCATTTCCTCTTCCGGGCCAGTTCAACAATAGCTGAATCCAAAGTCACTGCTCTGTTCCACTTTGTCAGTGCTTCTCAATCCTGGTCCTCAAGTACCACTGCCCTGCATGTGTTCCAGGTGACCATACTTTAACACTCCTGAGTCAAATGATCTGCATCAGGTATGCTGGAGTTGGTAAGAACCAAAAGGTGCAGGGCAGTAGTACTTGAGGACCAGGATTGAGAAACACTGCACTTTGTAAATCGAATAAGCAACGCCAACCCTACTTAAGTTTTCAAGGATTCCCAACTGAAGTGATGCTAATGAAGAAGCGGATCAAAGCGTTTCGCAGGCGTGAAGGGCCGAACTTTATAATAAAACAAGGCAGCACGTTTGTCTGTAGCCGGCTCTTCAATGATGCAGACTACACAGCTGGCAGTGGCAGGCTAGCAATTGTTTTTTTTGTCTTTTACTTGTATGATCCCCAAGGGGAAATTAGAGCTCTGCATTGTACCCATCTCTGAAGTATCAGAGAACAGTGGGCTGCTACTTTAGGTGCCCAGGGAGCAGTTGGTGGGGGTTAAGGACCTTGCTCGGGGGTCCACAGTGGTCCACCTGAGTGTCGTGACATGGACTTGAACCCAGGTCCTTTGCGCCAAAGCCTTCAACATTACCACTAGGCCACCCACTCCCCCACATTTGCTGACGTGCCTAACTGTGCGTCTGAAAACACACAAGCATCTGAAAATAGGGTCTGCACCCTCCCGCTTCCAGTGGAAAAACTGGGGACTGCCGAGAAAGGAGACCACTTATAAAAGTCTCCAAACTTTATAATTAAACAAGGCAGCACGTTTGTTTGTAGCCGGTGAGACACTACAGCTGGCATTAGCAGGCTAGTGTTAGCTGATGTGCTCAACTGTACGTTCGAAAACACACAAGCATCTGGAAATCAGATCTTAGGCCTTTATCATCAATAAAGCATTAGAAAAAGAACCTTACTTTGGCCATGACGTGCACCCAGTAGAGGTGACGTGCATCCGTTGCTATGTGTAGAGACAATGTCCTTGTCTGATACACAAAATCTGTGAAAATGCTCTTTTATAAGCGTCTCCTTTCTTGGCAGTCCCCAGTTGATCCACTGGAAACGGGAGGGTAAAGACCCGATTTTCAAATGCACAAAGTTAGGCATGTCAGAAACCATAGCTGGCGAACGCTAGCCTGCTAACACCAGCTATGTAGTGTGCATCATTGAAGTGCCGGCTACAGACAAACGTGCTGCCTTGTTATATTATAAAGTTCGGCCCTTCACCCCAGTAAATCACTATGATCCACTTCTTCTTTAGCATCACTTCAGTCTGGAATCCATGAAAACTTAAGTAGGGTTGGCGTTGTTTATTCGATTTACAAAGTAGAACAGAGCAGGGACACTGGATTCAGCTATTGTTGAACTGACCTGGAAGAGGAAATGCACAAATTCAACAAGTTCCTGAAACCGAAACACGGAAGCATGATAATCCCCTACTGTGGTATCACTATTTAAACCCTGTACTGTTGCTGTTTTTGTACAGATGATAGAAAACACCATTAAATCAGTGGATGCAGAGTATCACAGCGCCCCACCCGCTCTTTTCCTGTCTCCTCAGGACGGAGTCATCACCAGATTACTGCCATCATTATTTCCACATATGACAAAAAGCCAAAAATGTGGCAGAAAAAAAAAACATGTGCAGGGTTATAAACGCTGTACATGTGCAGGGTTATAAACGCTGCACAGGGCGTTATAAACCTGCACAAAGTTATCATCAGTAAAATACTGATAAGCTTCAGCCACCGGTAATTTATGGCCTGATCGATGAGTGTAAACTCCTGAGAAGTTCAGCAAAGATATACCATTTCTTAAATATCCTGGGGAAAATTAATATTCAACAAAAATAAATGATTTGAACACAAGGCTTACCTGATAAAAACCAATTACATAACAAGATTGGAAAACTGATCATCAGACTATTGCTTAGGTTCATCTAACCAGGCACTAGCAGGCAGACTATGGCATCACTTGTTGAACAGACACTAGTTTTACTTCGTACCTTTTTCTACCTTCAGCAAGAAGACTTTCCATAAAACTGAATGAGATATCAATATTATTTCAAAGACAGACCAGCGGACAAAAAAAAAAAAAAAAAAGAAAAGAGTGCAAAAGAAGGTTTTCGGGGCTCACAGTCCATCAGACCCCGTTCAAATGCGAAACATGTTTTCACCCACTACCAGCTTCGTGATCACGTGAATTCCCGGTTGTGACATAGACTTGAGACGATCCATATAGATAAACTTAACCTTGAGACATAATAATAATATGAGTCTAAGAGTCAGGGTCAGTAACTGAAGTCTGGAGGTAGGGCTGCAAGCAATTAATTATCGATTAATTGTCAATAAGAAATTACTCCATTAAAATTAATTAATTGCAATTAATTGTGCTTTGAACCCATAATTCCCCGCCAGTCCTCGTGGGGGGGCGCCTGAAGCTAGACGTAGTTGACGCACACGCAGGAACTCAAGCGAAGCAGGGTTCTGACGACAACCTTAGACAAACGAGAAGAAGCGGTACACAGACGCGATGAAGAGGGCAAAACGGAGCAACTTTAAGTTGGTCAATGATGACAATGATGCCAAATGCACAATATGTGGAAATATTTTAAAGTACAACTCCACAACTTTGTTGAAAAACCACCTAAATATGTCACATTCAGCCGTGCTCCAAACAGCAAATGGTTCTCAGCCTACAATCACCACAGCGTTGGGACGAAGGGTATGTGACTCTATGAACGCAGAGGGCATTACCCAGCAGATATGTGACATGGTTACTACAGACATGCTGCCAATAAATGTTGTCGATGGGAAGAGATTTCGAGAGGTAATAAACTACATCAAGCCAGGATACAATATCCCCTCTAGAACAACCGTAACCACTCGTCTGGAAGCAAGTTACGCGAGGAAAAAGGCCGAGTTGAGAACAGAACTTGCAACTGCGAATGTGGCCCTCACAACAGACTGTTGGACTTCCTTGAATACAGAAAGCTACATCACAGTGACATGCCACTACATTGATCCGGACTGGATGGGTAAAGGCAGCCGTCCTACTCACAGAGAGCATGACAGGGAGGCATACGGCTGACAATTTAGCTGACAGGTTAAACCAGGCTGTGGAAACATGGAGACTCATGGGGCGTGTAGTTGCTTGTCTCCGCAAACAGCCCCACGCGAGTCAGTTGGCACTCAGTTCCATGTTTCGCCCACACTCTGCAGCTGGCCATTAACAACGGTTTCGCTACCTACATTAACCGAGTCATCGTAGCCGCTAGCGGACTCGGACAACACTTCAATCATAGCAATCCAGCAAACAAAGCGCTCGCAGCAAAACAGCAACAAATGCAGCTGCCGTCTCATAAACTCATCCAATCCTGTAAAACCAGGTGGAATTCAGTCAGTGACGAGTTTAACAGACTAACAGAGCAGCGGTGGGCTGCTAACAGAGCAGCGGTGGGCCGTGTCCACTGTGCTGTCAGACCAGACAGTAACCAAACTTTCAGACGCGAGGACGCTGGAGCTGAGAGATGAATATTGGCAACTGATGGAGGATGTGGCGCCAGTGCTGGAAACATTCAAGTGTGCAATGACAGTCATGTCTACTGAGACTGAGGTGTCCATATCAGACACGTATCCCATCGCCTAATCAACGTGCATCTCAAGACAGACGAAGGAGACACCAGCAAAGAGGGGGAGTTCAAATCCAGACTGCGCACTTCACTGGGTGAAAGGATGAAGGTAAGCGAAATCTATTCATTTATTCATAGCAGATACTTCTAACTGTATGCACTGCACACAAAGCACAATGTTTGACAATTGTGTTTTTTAAACTTCTATCATATCTAATAATATCAAGCAATCTGTTAATGATTAAAATGGTTCATTCATTAAATGATAAAACAATTAACCTGTTAAAAAAATATTTAAAACAAAATCACATTTAGATTTAATTTATTATCTTTTTCTTCACAGACTGCTTCTGATGACCTGACGTCAACACCACCAATGCTAGCCACCATGCTGGATCCTACGCACAAGCACCTGGGATTTTTGACCCCACCAAGGAGGATTGCAGCTCATGCCAAACTGCTTGAAGTGCTGGCAGAAGCAGAAGCCGGACATAGGAGCGCCACATCAGCAGCCGCCGCTGGAGACCAGCAAGGGGTGGTCGATGCAGTGCCAGTCCAGGGAGCTGTGCTTCAGAGACGCAGTGCTTATGCTTTACTTATGGGTGAAAACTATACCACAAGGAGCACTGATGATGTAGAAAAAGAAGTGGACAGCTTTCTGAAGGATCCACCACCCCACCTTGGTTCCAGTCCCACAACATGGTGGAAGGTCAATGAAGGGAGGTTTCCAAGGCTGGCAAACCTGGCACGAAAGTACTTGGCTATACCTGGCACATCAGTCCCTTCTGGGCGTGTATTCTCAGCAGCTGGCCTAACTGTTACAGGCTGCGCATACAACTTACTCCTGACCATGTTGATCTGCTGATATTCTTAAACAAAAATAGATAAGTATCTGAGGGATGAGGCGCACTGGGGAGGTTTTGTTTTGTTTTATGAAGACAGACACATCTGTCATCAGGCAGCATGTATTTTAAGTTCACTAGAGCTACAGTTCTGGTCTACTAATGTTATTCTGATATTGTCACATTTTCACAAATACTGTTAATAGTCCACAAATGACTATTTACTTTTCAGAATTTTATTTATTTCATTATTCTGCTTTATATTCAAATGTATTATATTATTTGAGACAGCGCACTAATTTATTCTCATGTGAAAGCAGCCAACAATTAGGATAGGATAGTAGGATTACTAAAGCTAGTGCAGTACCAGAAGAAGACTAAGTGGGGCTGGTAAAAGTAGTTTCTAAAAATTCAGTTTAAACAGAGCAGAGGAAACATCTGCCTGTAAGTACTTTAATAAATGCAGTTAATGTTTATGATTGAGGTGAAATTGATACTTTCTATTTTGTATGTCATCTTTGAAGTTACGACGTAGATGCTAATTCCGTTAGCATGTCAATGGCATTTTCCATTAATAGTAAGCATCGAGCTAGCGGGTTAGTCGCTAGTCGTTTTAAGTTTTAAATGCTGACTTACTGTGTATTTTGCCTCACTGGATCATAATTTTGTGAATTTTTATAATTTGTTTCCTGTTATTTGAATTACTGTTGTTAATGTAGTCTTTTTAAATTGGAGGGTGTGAATAACTTTGTGGATGGCTGTATCTGGGGAGAGGGTTTGGTTTGGTCCTTACAGCCACCATTAACTACATTACTTCATTAATTCGTTCTAGAACATTAATATAATACTAGAATTAATATATTGCATAACTACGGAGTTATGGATCTCGGGTAAAGGCTAAAATTTTTTCAATGCCAGCAAACCAAATTGAGATCGAATTGAGATCGAATCGAGATCGAATCGAAATTGGATTGGATCGGACAGATCGAAAATAATCGATTCAAAACCATAAGAATCGGAATCGAATCGATTCTTGAAATCTGAATCGATACCCAGCCCTAGTAGGGTGCGTTGGCCGATACGCGCTCCTCGGCATAATTCACAGGCAGACATCTATACAGGCAGCAGTTGCTGGAGACGCTGCCCCCCCCCCCCCAAAAAAAAAACTCTCTTCTTTGCGTTTTTGGAAAAAAAAGAGAGAGAGAGCGAGAGAGAGAGACCCCTAACACAGCAGCAGAATATAAACTGTCTCTGTGCAGGAAAACACAAACATGAGCAGAAACAGAAAGCATCAGGTCTCCAGTGGGCAGTAAAACTTTTCATCCACACATCCAGAAGTGAAACATCCTGATAAAAGCAGAAAAACAACAGAAGCCCGAGTGTCCGCTTGTACGGAGGAGCTGATTATAGCTCACATGATCTCTGCGTCGTCCCCAGCGGCAAAAATCTTCTAATCCAGACCCGCTGGGTCTGAGAGCGCACATGCAGGATGACATGAGAGATGTCCAGACTCACCTGCACCGTCAGAAAATGTCACTCTGTAGGTCGTCGTCAGATATTTACGTTTTTACCCCCCAAACTCTGTTACCGTGTAAATCAGACGCCAGAAACAGGGCTCCAGACTGCGACCAAATGTTCGCATTTTGCGACTGAAATGTGAGCTGTAGCGAGTAAATTTTTAATACAGCGCATGTGCGACCAATAAAATGTGCCATTTTTTTGCTGACAGACTTTCACACCGGCTCCGTGTGCGCCACGTTCCGTGTGTGGCGCTGCCTCACTACACGACCATTTCAGTCAACGGTTTAACTTTTTTTTCCATCATGGACCACATGACTTTAATCCAGCCCTCTTTATCATGATTGTTATTATGTGAACTGGTGACATCATGCATGATCTTGCAATTCTGTCATCTGTTCCTGGTCCCTTTATCATCATTTCTTTATCATTAATCTATTTTTATATATCTGAGTGGAATGAGTCATGAGTTTAATATTTTTTGAACATTGTAGTTTCTGCATTTATTGTTCAAGTATTTATCAGTAATTCAGTGAAAATTAGAGAAAATGTGAACATTTGCTTTGTAAGTTGATTTTAGTGTGCGCCCCTAAATTTTGTTCTTGCACTCATAAAAATTTAAGTTAGGGGCCACTGTGCTCCTAGTGAAAAAAGTTAGTCTGGAGCCCTGCAGAAAGCGGCAGGACTTCTACTCCCTCAGCGCTGTGGAGTAATCACACCTGATGTTGATGTAGAAGTTTTTCACCTCAAGTAAAACTGAGAATGAGATCAAAATTAAATCAAATAGAAAACCTGATGTTGGTTTAGATTTATCTTCCAGCTTGATCATACTTCAATATACACATGAAAACAGGATAAATTATAAATAAAATTTTTTACAAGAATACGAAAAGTTGTACATTAACCTGCTTACTGTATTTTCCAGTTGTAGAAATCATAAAGATAGATACATACATACACACACACACGCACACGCACACACGCACGCACACACACACACACGTACACACATACTTACATAAGGAACATCTTGGACTTTTATTTTAGTCATCTTCTGCTCAGAAAGTCAAAATGCTTTGATATGAAAAATTACAGGGCTGACACTGGTAATGCAATATTGGCCCCAAATATCGGCATGTTGTAGGCTGAGGCTGATGAGAAAATATCGGCCCCAAAAAAGCTGTATCGGTCGATCCCTAATGCCAGTCTGAAAGCGGCTTCTGACTTCCTCTGACTGGACCTGATCAGGTCAGTGTGTGAGATTCACCACATTACATGTTCCCACATTTAAATCTCTTTTAAAGATGAACCTATCTGCCCTGGAATGTCATTTAAATGTTTTAGTCTTCTGGTTGTTTTAGTCTTTCATATAATTTTGTATTCATTTCTTTTTATTAGTTTAAAAAATTGTATTTTGTATCTTATACAACATTTTGGGCACTTTAATTTGTTAAGTGTGCTATATAGATTAATTTGAGATCAATGTGAGTCTGAGGGTCAGGGTTAGCCACTGTCATCTGGAGGTTTTCTGTTGGACGAGTAAATCTCCAGAGATATTTATTGATGATCAGACGGCAGTACCGACCTTGTTAACAGGACTTTTCACAGCTTTACACAGAAACATTCATTTAAGGAACATCAGTTCTAGAGACTACAGGGAGATCAGCAAACATCCTGAAACCTCTGTTTCACTTCTCTTACCGTGAGGATGAAGGTCCAGGTCCATCACTGAAGTCTGGAGGTTTTCCTTTGGACCAGTCACTCTTCACAGACAGACAGTCGGGTTCTGGACTCTCTGTTCTCCATCTCTGCTTCTGACCTCTGCAAACACAAACATGTTATCATTCATATCACGAGAGAGAAATCCTCTGATGAAACATGGAAGAAGCTCTGAACACAAACTGCTGCAGAGAATCAGAAGCTTTCATGTTTGGATCAGTCCTTTGATCAGATTACAGCTTTTCTAGCTGACTGACATCAGAGGACACGTTTCCTCTGCAGGAACGTTCCACACAGACCAGGAACTCTGGAGGGTTCTGCTTCTGACCCTCTGAGTTCCTCTGATTGGACCGGATCAGGACGGTACTCTCAGATCAGGAACATTCTTGGTTCTGGATCCATGAACGTTCCTCATGAATTTATTCCAGTCTGATCCAACAGTGAGACCTGCAGATCATTTACTACCAATAACATTAAATTCATTCATAAATGCCTGGAGCCTGTTACCGAAGCTAGAAATAATCATCCTGGATTCAACCCACGGCTGCAGACCTTCTGGTCTGGTCTGAAACTAAATGAAGAAGTCTCAGACCAGGTCCTCTGCTGTCAGATCCACCACTGTTACAGGAACCAGAACACATTTTAGAACCTGGATAACTGAGCAGGTGTGAACGCTCTCATTTCCAGCACTAATGTTTGCTTCCATCATTAGGTTGCCATGGCAACAGGCTCCACAAAGAAGCTGATCCCCTTCATGAGCATTTCACTTACTTGGTGTGTGATGGTTCTGGTCCAGTCCTGAAGTCTGGAGGTCTGGATGGGTCAGCCATCACAATCACTTCTCCAGGATCAGGATGATGAAGAACCTGATTCTCCTCATTACAGCAGCATGGCTGAGGAAGAGGAGGGTTCGGGCTCTGGACTGCAGTCCTGATCTGTCCTCAGTCAGAAACGGTGGAGAATTTAGAGACCACCAGGACCCCGTACTGTTGAACACCTGAAGATGTGTTTGCAGGAAGAATTAAACAAAATAACACCTGAAACTCTTCATCACTGAAAATGAGAAGATGAGAAAAATATCTGAGAATCACTGATGAAATAAAAGAAATTAAACGGGATACTCAGTAACTTTTTTACCTCAATGAATGCTTTTCGGAATCCACGTGGGGCTAAACAAAGTGTTTACGGAGCGATTCAATTCAAGCTTTTTTACTGTAGTATATTAAATTTATGACCTTAGAAAGGCCTGACCATGTCCTATTCAGTTCTATGGAGGACACCACTAAAATGACCAGAACATCAACAAATCATAATGTTATCAGCTAAAGTCATGGCATCAGGGTTTGCAGGCATTAAAGACCATATGTTATATTCCTGGTGTTATTTCACTGCAGCATTGCTTAATTAAATTGATAAGTTCAGTTTGGCTCACTGCAGTACCGTGGACAGTGACAAACCCAGAGCTCAATAAACTGTGAAAGATTTCTACACCCTACTTATTGCTGGGATTAATTTTCACTTATTTAGGCTTTGTTTGGCAATGGAATGTGGACTAAGTAAATATTCCTTACTAATTGTGTAATGTCCTCTCCAATGTTCCTGCCCACCTATTGTTATTACACATCCGTAAACATATCAATTTATGAACTCCCTTTCTTTTATTAAACATTGAGTGTGTTCTTTGAAGATATGCATTTGTCTAGATTATGTAATTTTGTGTTTTACGCAAGTACCTCTGGAAATGCATCTCGGTTCATATGTGAATGTACCTGTAGGAATCATATCAGTTAAGATAGTACAGTTGAAGTTGCTCAGGTGTATCCTCACCCATAGGTTTTATGAGGTTCTGCAGACAACAGACCTGAATTTACTTGTGCTCCAATAGTTCTAATGCCTTTCCACTTTGGAATTACATAATCATTTCCTTCTCCAAATCTTCCCAATAAATTAGTAAACCTCAAAGCAGTTGTTTAGGATATTAATCCTGTGCATCTCAGTGAACCTACATCTTGTGTCATATTGTAAAGACCGTACTGTTAATAGCAGCCAGGTTTTTGGACCAGTTCACAAAGCATTGTGAATTGGTAATCCCTTATGGTTGGTGATCTTCTTGTGACGAATTTATGAACCCAAAGACAATTCCTTTTCTTGCAAGAATTATGGGCACTTGTCTGTTGTTATGGGGGGAAAAGGCCAGCCAGCCAACAAAGTAAGCTCTCCATAACTTCTTTTATATTATGACCATAGTGAGTAAAAGCATGACTGTTAGCTAGCTTATGTCAGGGTAGGGATATTTTCACCTATACTAAAATATTATTGCAGAATTTTAAATAGTTGTAAGAGAACATTTGTATGTCTTGATGACATTTAAGCCATTTAGCATGTCCAATTTGCTACCAAAATCCTGATTCACTACTGATAACTTTAGACCCCTTTGGGCTGATCACATTTAACTCCATCAGCAAATCCTAACCAGCCATCTAAGATGATTAGGAGCAGTGGTAGCCGACTGATGAACTAAGCTTGGATCTAGGAAACCTGGGTTTTAGTCCCATTGTGCCAAAGGTGGGCCAATTGCTTTCAGATATTCGAAGGCCCCAACCACGTCACATGCATTTTTATGCAGGACACCACTGAAATGACCATAAATCACAATGTTAACTCACTGTCATCTTGTTGAACACGTCTCATACATCTGTGGGTAGGTGCTGAAGCATGGCAGGTCACTTTTCCCGAGTACATCTGGAGGTCAGTTACAGTGTAGCAGAGCTGAATATCCTGATTGGGATTAAAAATCTTATTTTTTTATTTAAATGAAAATCCTTTTTTTTTTTTTAGCAAGAGTCTCAGATCTAACAGTTAACATGTATGTTTTTGAATGTACCTTTTCACCACATCCATTTACAGTTTATCTGTAATTTAGGGCGACTGTCAGACAAACTGGTGATTAAACATAAAGTATCTTGGATCATGTAAAATGACATACCTCATTTGCCAAAGCATGTAGTACACTACACAACTTGTAAGACGCTCCATCAACACTTGGAAAATCGTCTTGATTTTACCCTAGTATATAAAAGATAATGTGCTCTGTTTAACCTCTACTAACACTGAGTCCCATGTTGATCCATTACCTCAAATTTTGGACTTTTGATTCCCTGTGCTGAATGTCCAATATATGTTGTTAATTGAAGACATCAGATTAACTGGATTATTGTTAAACTTAAATATTTGCTGGAGTTTAGCTCAATCATAAATGAGAATCAAGTGTATGGAATCTAGGGCTGGGCGATACGGACCAAATATAATATCACAGTATATTTATTTTAGATGACGATATACTATATATCCTGGTATTTTTACCCTAATTTGTCTGAAAGTTTCATTTTGCATCAAACAGCTGTTGTTTATTGAAACATGTTTAGTGTGAAGGTATCGCTCCACTGCAGTGATGCAACTGATGAAACACTGGTTAGAGATGTTTGTCAAATCCAAGTAATTAAAGATAATTAGCAAGTTTTTACTGATTTCTTTGTAAAAGTCTTGGGGAGGATCGTCTTCCAAACAGTTTAGATAATGGGGGTGGGAAAAAATATTAATAAAACTGAAATATTGCAATATTTTCATATGCTGATTCCATATCTATATTTAATAACCTGGTATCAATCTATTTTACGAATGAAATCTTGCTAGATATCATTATTTTGTTACGAAATCTCATGAGATTTCAAGAAATACCGTGTGATTTCATTGTTCTGCTACAAAATCTTCATATTTTGTGAAATCATGAGATTTTGTAACAAAACGATATCTTGCAAGATTTCATTAGTAAAATAGATTGATACTGTGTTTTTAAATATAGATATGGTATCGGCATATTAAAATATTGCGATATTTCAGTGTATTGATAGTTTTTCCCAACCTTATTAAATAATCAGGTGACCCTTTGTAGTAGTCAGTCGAGGTGCAGCCGGGTCATTACAAAAAAATGAAGCAAAAAAATTTGCACAACTAAAACCACGATATAACGATATGTGTAAATATAATATCTTTCTCATGTAAATATCATATTACGATATTATATCAGTATATCGCACAGCCCTAATGGAATCTAGGAATCACACTAAGCTGTTGGTTCAAGATAACAGATTAATTTGATAATTGTTAAACTCAAATGATCGCTTCAGTTGAGGATCAGTTAGCTTAATCATGAATGAGAAACAGGTGTGTGGAATCTAGGAAACATATAAAACTGGGGCCAGGGCCCTCTAACATGCTGGGAAAAGCTCATTGTAAAGATTGTGTCAGCAGAATTTGCCCATTCTAACCCCAGCAATGGCATCCAAAAAAGGAAAAAATGGGTGAGTCTATGTTTGTCTCATTAACATGATTTCATTTACTTTGTGATTTGTGAAGTTGTTTCTAGGTCAAGTTATGTGTCATTTCATGTAATTCCAGTGATGTAACCCTCTATGGCATGAATTTTTATTTTGAGGAAAAAAATATTCAATATTTAAAAAAAAAAAAAAAAAAAAAAGACAAGGCAATATTCTCAATCTTTTTTTTTTCCCCTCCTTCAATCCTATTTAGACTCCTCTTCAAAGCATTTGGGAAGGTAAGACCTACTACTGTATCTGTATTAAAATACAGCACCAAGAAAGTCAGATTGTAGCATGTGACCTGGAATATCCTAATCAGTTATCAGGCAGTTCCTCACCTTTTTGATATCTGGTAATTGTGTGTTTCAATATTTGTTTCAACGGTCAAGAAAAACTTTCATCTCCCATGAGGACATTTTCCCAGCATGTCCAGAATTTACTGGGATCTTCTACATCCACAAGTCCCAAACGAGATGTCTGGATGTGTAAAGCCTTGGATGTTCCAAACAATCCCACAAACTGAATTAGGCTGAAAAGGTCCTATATAAAAAAGGTGGGTCTCAAGTTTATTACTGACATTCTTAGTCCTGGTTATGCTGATGCTTGGTTGTGTGAAACTGGCTCCAAGGGATCCAGATTAAATGGTACTGGAAAAGTTGTGAATGAGTTGGTCTCTCTTTAACCTTGAGTTCATGTGTTGTCAGGCTTCAGATGGAGATGAGACATGTTCAGTTGTGGACAGCGATTACCTTCATTCTGAGGAGGGAAAAGGGCAGGGTGTGGCTGCTAAAAATGGCAAAGAGCATCTCCAGGAAGCCACAGTAACCAGTTCACCGAAGGGTACAGATTATGTCCAAGAACACTGCGAGCCAGAGGTTCATGAGGATGAAGATGGCTTCTTTGTACGGAATCTCCCCTCACCTCCCTCTTCCTTTGCCATCCCTCGTTGTGCCTGGAATGCACTCAGGAAGAAACAGAGAAAAGATGCCTTCCAAGGATTGCAGTGGACAAACATAATTGCCAGAGGTGTGAGGAAAATTAATCCCTACTGCAGCTTTGCATTTGTCAGACAGAGTAAAAGTGCAGGGCTCTACAAGGACAGCGCCTCTCTTCAAATGCTGGGGGTACTGCATGTTCAGTGACTGTCCTGCTGAAGTGGAAGTCATCGTCCACACAGAGACCACTCTGAAAGCAGATGTCTCTTTCAGAAGCCACCTTTTGATCCACAGCAAAAAGGAGCTCCAAAGGCGACCCATCAGCAAATAAAAGTGCATCAGCAAATGCAAACTAGGACATTCTACCTCCAGAAACTAGCCAAACTTCACCCATCTGTAATAGAATCTGGTTGCAGGGATGAGGCACCATCATCGGGTGTCCTAAAATCCCTATGGTGGCGTCAAAGGCAAAAGGAAAGAAGGCACAAAAAGGAAATGATCAGTCTTCAAAAGATGATTGAGGAAAAAACTGAGGGACCTGAAGAGGTTCTACAAAAAGTCCTCCTTCATCCAAAGGGTGTGATGCTCTGGTCCAAAAAAGGCAAACATATTCCACCATCGCTCCAAAGAGGACATTGTCTACTTGGATGCAACAAGGAGCATACTGAGGAAGACAAAAAGGCATTGCTCCTTTTTACATCTATGAACTTGTCGTCAGAAACCCCAGGAAAGGCTGTTCACCATTTCCTGTTGCCACATATGCAACATGTGACCACACCACTGCTTCCATCTTGTATTTCCTCAGTGCTTTTCAGAGTGACCATTCCCAACAACATGGTCACAGAAATGTAAAGCCCCTCATGGTGATCTGTGATGGCTCCATGGTCCTCATGCAGTCAATATCACTTGCTTTTTGCCAAACAAACCTCAGTGCCCTGCTCCAAAGTTATTATAACATATTAACAGGGAAAGGCACTGCTGAGGACTTCAGCTACCCAATTCTGCACCGCTGTTTGAGCCACATCATGAGGAATGCCAAAACCTTCTGTAAAAAGCAGTGAGTTGAACACACTTTCACAATGTAGTTTCTGTATAGTCTGACTAATATTTACGATTATCTTGTGTGTTTATATTTTTTTGTTTAAGTGCACCAAAGAATTTCAAGCTGGCAATGCATGTCTTTGGGCTCCTGACTTCAGCGGCATCCCTTTCCGAGTTGGACGAAATGCTACTCAGCTGTACAGTGGTCTTTTCTAGTCCCTGCAGTTCTGGAAATGTTGAAAAGCATTTTGACAAAATGCAAACAATGCTGTTAAGTATTGATGATTTGGTCAGTGACACCAGGATGGTTTGTGATGACCTTGAGGTATGTTCACACTTATGGTTTTAACATGTTTAAACCACTATAGTATATCTGACCTTTGTATCTATCATATAGGACACCCTTGGACCAACTCCATTTAGGACACACTTCAGGGACATCATCGATTCAGCCCCATTAGATGAAGGTGAACCCAACATGTACTATTCAGACATTTATGTCATCACTGGCTACCTTTTTTGCCACATGCAGCCCTTTGGACAAAAATGATGTTGGGTGAGTAACAATTCAGCTGTTACAAGGCCATAAATATTGTGAAATAATAAATAATAAATCCATCCTAATAAATTTTTTATTCTACTCCCCACACATTTTATATAATTTTTTTTTTTTCTCTTTTTCTCATCTCTTTTTTTTTTTAAAAAAAAAAATAATCTTTTTTTTTTTCTTTTACTTGGCAAGCATTGTTAAAGGTGAACCTTTCCCAAAAAACCCAAAAAATTTTCCTAAAAATTTTAAAACCAAAAACCAGGTCCAGTATACCCTTAGGCTTTAATTCTCCTATGGTTTTAGACTTTTCATGTGCACTAATGAACCCCTTTAAGCAACTAACTTCTATTTTGACACCAGAATATAACCCAAGACAACAAAACTCAGGGCGTAATGGAGAAGAGTCAGTGGGACTTGAAAGCCATTCGCTTTAAAGGGAGGAGGCTGACAAGACTTGATGACTTTGTACAAATCTACAAGGAAACACACACTGCCCTGTTAAGGGAATTTGATGACTCAGGCCGCACCAGAATAAAGGTACCTATTAAAACTTGTAGCTTTATCAGCATGCCTTGAAATGGGCTGTGTTGGCAAGTATTTCAGGTTGAGTCATTTACTCACACATACATAAAATCAGACTAGTCAGTCCATGCATCAATTCCTATTATGGCATTTATTACCTTGGTTTGTATATTAACTGTACTGATTACTTATGTGAAACAAGCACCGTGTCCTGAGGGAGAAATGGAAGAGGCAGAAAACGAAGGAAAAACTGGCATCTATGTCAAAGCCATTACGAGGCCCTTCCCTTTCATCCAAACAGAACCTGAGGTATGGAGTTGTGTGTTTTTTGTTTTTTTTTTTCCTGGGGGGGAGGGGCGGCGGCACATACTTTAACACTGCATTGAATGTCCCTAATGGTGTTCCTTTCAGATGACTTCTGTTAAGCGCAAGCATGAATCTGACCACAAATCTGACCCTGACCAAACTCATCCAGAAAAGGTGAGATCTTCCAGAGGACTACATCTTGATACCCGGCACATCTAGGTTGGTGAACCAGTTGTTTGACAACCTGGCCTGCAGTAGACTGTTACACATTTATGTTGCAATCAGGATGTACATCATGTAGTGAAACATGTGGGCGCAATGTATTGACTGAAGCTACTTCATCAGCATGGAAAACTGATCCAAAGACTAATACATTGACATAGATGCTAAGCTTTACACAAAGTTTTTCTGTCTTGTAGAAACAGAAGTCATTTCACAGAGGACAGTGCCGAAAGGACTACGGACCAGTTTGGAAATCAAACTTGCCTACTGCTGTAATCCAGCCCAACAAACTGAACAGACCAGTCAACATTCAACAAGGGCAAATCTTCAGCAGCCTGCACCCTGACACATGGCTGAGCAGTGACGAGATTGATGCTGCGTGCTATTACCTGGCACAGAAGTTCCCTGACATGGATGGCTTTCAGTCCTGTCTCTGCTACGAGACCCTAGAGCAGGGAGGTGTGGTTGGAACACCACAAGACCAGTTTGTGCAAATCCTTAATGTAGACAACAACCACTGGGTTGCAACAAGCAATATTTTTTGTAGACCAAATGAGGTGTGCATCTATGACGGCCTCAATACCAACGTCAACAAGAGCACTCAGCAAAAACTGTCCTGGTTGCTTCGACCACACACAGCACAGTTTGTGATTCACAGACCTGAAGTCCAGCTTCAGCATTCATCGAGCACTTGTGGCCTGTTTGCATTGGCCTTTGCCTCAGTCCTTTGCGAAGGAATCAGACCAGAGGAGTGCCAGTTTCCAGAGAAGACCATGAGACAGACGCTCTACAGTGCCTTACAGAAGAAACAAGCACCGGTATTTCCATACACTCCCAGACAACCAAAGCCTGAAGGGACATCATTCAGGTAGATGTTCACTGCATCTGCAGGACTTCCCACAGCTGTGAGGTAATGGTTCAATGCAGCAGCTGCAGTTTGTGGTACCACCCAAATTGTGTTGCTGTCCCCCAGAAAGCACTAACCACAGCAGAATAAGAGTGGCATTGTGGGAAGTGCACAAATTGAAGACAAAAGGTACACACCATTCTATACTGTACATGTACAACTGACATTTCTAAAATTTGTTGTTCCATTGCAGGTGTCTTGGTGTGGTTCCGAACCTAATGCCTTTCCTCCATTGTGCTGAAAGTTTGAAGTCTCAACTGCCGGCCGCTCCAATATTCAAGATGGAGTCCTTGTTCACTGCATAACAGAAATAAACCTAACTGAAGTAACCATTGCTTCAATGTTTGTTTTTTTTTTGGTTTTTTTTTTAAAGGATTTTTTTGGGCACTAGTGGCCTTTATGCGACAGTGTATAGCGACAGGAAAGGGGGAGAGAGAGTGGGGAGTGACATGCAGCAAAGGGACCTGGACCGGGAATCGAACCGGGGCCGACTGCATTGAGGAACTGTAGCCTCTGTTCATGGGGCGGCTGCTCAACCAACTGAGCTAATCACGCCCCTTTTTTTTTTTTTTTTTTTTTTTTTTTGAAAAAACTGTCTACTGATTAAACAGACTTGTCATTCAAATTTAATTAAAGGTGACTGACTACAGTAGACAAAATACTAACGACTAACACTGGACTTTCCCAATTACAAAGGTACAGAACTCCTGAGCTCTGGGTTTGCCACTGTCCATGGCACTGCAGTAAGCCAAACTGGCCTTATTAATTTAAGCAATGCTGCAGTGAAATTACAGTCTTGAATGCCTGCAAACCCCCGATGCCATGACTTTAGCTGACAACTTTGCTTCCATTTTAGTGGTGTCCTCCATAGAACTGAATATAACATGCTCAGAACTTATGTCAAAGCCGACATACTGCAGTAAAAAACCCACAGATGTATGAGACGTGTTCAAAAGATGACAGTGAGTTAACATTGTGATTTATGGTCATTTCAGTGGTGTCCTGCATAAAAATGCATGTGACGTGGTCGGGGCCTTCGAATATCTGAAAGCAATTGGCCCACCTTTGGCACTATGAGACTAAAACCCAGGTTTCCTAGATCCAAGCATAGTTCACCAGTCGGCTACCACTGCTCCTAATCATCTTAGATGGCTGGTTTGGATTTGCTGATGGAGTTAAATGTGATCAGCCCAAAGGGGTCTAAAGTTATCAGTAGTGAATCAGGATTTTGGTAGCAAATTGGACATGCTAAATAGCTTAAATGTCATCAAGACATACAAATGTTCTCTTAGAACTATTTAAAATTTCTGCAATAATATTTCAGTATAGGTGAAAATATCCCTACCCTGACATAAGCTAGCTAACAGTCATGCTTTTACTCACTATGGTCATAATATAAAAGAAATTATGGAGAGGTTACTTTGTTGGCTGGCTGGCCTTTTTCCCTCATAACAGCAGACAAGTGCCCATAATTCTTGCAAGAAAAGGAATTGTCTTTGGGTTCATAAATTTGTCACAAGAAAATCACCAACCATAAGGGATTACCAATTCGCAATGCTTTGTGAACTGGTCCAAAAACCTGGGTGCTATTAACAGTATGGTCCTTACAATATGACACAAGATGTAGGTTCACTGAGATGCACAGATTAATATTCTAAACAACTGCTTTGAGGTTTACTAATTTATTGGGAAGATTTGGAGAAGGAAATGATTATGTAATTCCAAAGTGGAAAGGCATTAGAATTATTGGAGCACAAGTAAATTCAGGTCTGTCTGCAGAACCTCATAAAACCTATGGGTGAGGATACACCTGAGCAACTTCAGCTGTACTATCTTAACTGATATGATTCCTACAGGTACCTTTCACATATGACACGAGATGCATTTCCAGAGGTACTTGCATAAAACACAAAATTACATAATCTAGACCAATGCATATCTTCAAAGAACACACTCAATGTTTAATAAAAGAAAGGGAGTTCATAAATTGATAGGTTTACGGATGTGTAATAACAACAATAGGTGGGCAGGAACATTGGAGAGGACATTACACAATTAGTAAGGAATATTTACTTAGTCGACATTCCATTGCCAAACAAAGCCTAAATAAGTGAAAATTAATCCCAGCAATAAATAGGGTGTAGAAATCTTTCACAGTTTACTGAGCTCTGGGTTTGTCACTGTCCATGGTACTGCAGTGAGCCAAACTGAACTTATCAATTTAATTAAGCAATGCTGCAGTGAAATAACACCAGGAATATAACATATGGTCTTTAATGCCTGCAAACCCTGATGCCATGATTTTAGCTGATAACATTATGATTTGTTGATGTTATGGTCATTTTAGTGGTGTCCTCCATAGAACTGAACAGGACATGGTCAGGACTTTCTCATGTATTAATTCTAATATAGGCTACACAGTAAAAAAGCTTGAAACAACCCACAGATGATCTTTGAGACGTGTTGAACAAGATGACAGTGAGTTTTGTTGATAACATTGTGATTTGTTGATGTTATGGTCTTCTTAGTGGTGTCCTGCATAGACATGCATGTGACACTGTTGTCTTGATGTGTATTTGTTATATATATATATATATATATATATATATATATATATATATATATATATATATATATGGTAAAGATGCAAGAATTTAAACACAAGATTACGTAATTTAACAAAGGGAATAGGATCAATCTGATCCGTTTCCCGTTCATTTCCCTTTTAGGCTATTACAGTAAGAAGTGTCTAGTTTCCGAGGTGCATTTGAATGCACCGCGTATACTTCATTCGGGTTGGGCGTAAACAGTTGTGTAGAAGCACATGCAAGTTTGAAGTAGGGAGATCGCAGCAACGTCTTCCTGAAACGGACACGGCGATCATGTCAGGTCAGAGGAACGCGCACTATGTGAGACGTTAGTGTACGCGCGAGGAAATATGGAAATGTTTAAGTTTAATCTAAAAAAAAACACAAAGGGGATGAAGAGTTTCTTTCAGTTTAAAGTGAAACTCAGACTGATCTGCTGACGTTTTACAGGAAAATGGAAGAATAGAAGTTTTCTGTAGAGCCAGAGAAACAGATATGACGCAGACTAACTGCGCACTTGAATAACCGACAGAGAATCAGTTTATTTATTCTTTCCTTCCACTCCACAGAGAGAAAACAAAGTCAGATCCTACAGAAAAAAGAATAATTTTTCACACTCACCCCTATTCAGAGCTCAACTTTCGTCTGGTTGCTGCTGTCGATTCAAAATGGAGTCAAACTATCTGATATTTTGGCCCAATCCCAAACCGGCCCCTCCACACGACCCCTCCGTTTGCGCGTTCCCGCGGAGGCTCCGCCATATGAAGGGCCGTCCCAAACCGTGTAGGGTGGAGGGAGAGTGGACTGTTCAGCCCTTAATCAGCGAGTCTGCATCAGTGCAGACATGCCAGAATTTTGCAGCGGGTGCAACTGCTTAAAGTGATACCGTGTAACTTTTGAAACCAATGTACCAAAAATAACAATTCAACATTGCAAAAAAGCCCAGCTTGCAGAAAAACTGCGCCGTGCTCCAGCGCATTCTCAACCAGCATGACTTCTCAACGGGCCGTCTCTCATTACTGAACCTACGCTAAGGCCTAAAACACCGGCTCAACACTTTCCAACCACTAACTCATTCGTGTGGGCCTGTAACACTATGGCCAAGGGCCAAAACGAAACTAATGGAGGAGGAAACAGTCGTGTCCTGCACGAGTGCCGCACGTGTCATGCATGTTTGTCAATACTGAAAGAAAAAACATGAATGGAATTATTTTATGGGGTAAAAAAAAAAAAAAAGCGATGACAGGTGCGCTGTAGGTATCCTTCAAACCTCTGGTGCTCATGGAAGGGAATGTTTGAGCAGAAAAGAGAATTATAGTTCTCTAATTGGTATAATAATAATAATAATGATGATAATTATGGGATATTAATAATAATGATGACAATGATAAATGATAATTCGTAGTAATAATGATAATTATCATTTATTTAATTGTTTAGGATCATGATTATTATTATTTATTTAAAATAAAACATTGTTCTTCACACATGAGTGGGAGTTAGTTTTTCCACCCAGATTTATTTGACACGGGCGTGTTTTTGTTGCCACAGCATGACTGCTTTCCTCTTCCAGTGGAGGGAAGAGGGCGTCTCGTTCTCATTAACACCCTCCACCTGCAATCAAGGCGCCTCTACAGCTGCAAGTGTGACGTCATTGGAGCTGTGTCTCATGTTCAAGTGTGCAGACTGCGTAGGCTACGGAGTGTGCTACGTAGTCCGCACACTCCGAAGCAGCCTCCTGAAAAGGTAGCTGCTGAAATGGGACATCCTAGCAGACAAGAATTACCCATAGTGCTCCAGTCTCGTTGCCTAGCAACTGCAGACTCCACAGCTGTCTAGTGACGGCTTTCTTTCCACTTTTTCCATCAGCTACATTGTGAGGAAAGAAAGAGAAAGAACTAGTATGGAACCGTGCATTTTATGCCTTTTCATTTATCTGTCGTTACCTGAACGTGGACACCCCACTAACCCCTTGTTAACCCATGAATAATATCAAACAAAATGGATTTTCTGAGGCAAAAACTTTCTCTCTTTCTTTCTTTTTGTGTTTGCCCGCATATTTTTAAATTTTCTACAGAGATTATCTGTTGTTTCTTACCAGTAAACACTTAATTTAACACTTAAAAATCCATGAATATATCCAAATATTACACTCATAGCTCTGCAGCTTATTCCCTCGATCCATCTTCTGCGGAATGAAACAAAATACCTAACTTTGTCTGTTTTTATTGATTTTTACAATATTTCTCATCACTTAAAAAATGTCAACCAGAATTGCAAAAAAAGATGTGTTAAAAAAGTCTCCCACCCGTCTGTTTAATTTTTTCCTTATTTTAAGCCCAGTCATGATGATTAACTTTATGTTTACATCGCTTTGTAACTATAATTTATTGTATATTGTGCGCTAAATATCTTATTTTCCTTTATTTTATTTAAACCCCTTTGTATCTTTATTGTTTAAACCTTTCAGTGTGTTTGTTCTTAATGTAACCGTACAGTATTGTATAAAACGCCTTGTTACTCCCCACACGAAGGTTTGTACATTCTGCTTATGTATATAAAGTTTCTTAAAAAAAATCTTGTGTGCAATTAATTCTGGGATAGTCGAGGCCACGAAGGATATGTGCGATGGACCCGCCGTTTCAGGCCAAACGGAGTGTGGGTTTGGAGGATCCTCCAGACGTTTTTGAAACAGGACAGGACTTGGCGCGCTGCCGTGACGTATGCAGCCGACGAATCCGCACTTCGCAGTCTGCACACTTGAACATGAGACATACCCAGTGAGTGACACTCGATAGTTAAAGGTTGAATGTGGAACATTTTTATTAAAAGCTATATTTTTTCAGAAATAATACCTCCACAGGTCGTTTGGGGGTGTACAGAATGAAAGTACGTTTCCCAGAAAAATTATATTTAGCCTAAAAATAATTATAAAATAAATTTTGACGGGTTCGATAATGGCAATTTATTTATGTCTATAAGCCAATACACACCGCCATTGCAGGTTGCCAAATACGATCTCTGTGTGGACACAATTTTTTGGTCATAGTCAGGCTTATACAGGGGAAAACCGTAGAGACGACGAGTGAAGCAGCTGCTTCAGAGCCCTGGAGATATTGTTATCTGTTTCTGAGGAGGAGTGACCTGAGAAGAGCAAAACCTGGAGTAAATTTAGGTGAAGACTTCACTAAATGGACCCACATAAACATTTTCCATGGAGTAAAACACGGAAATGGTGACTTTTCTCCTGGATCGGTAAGCTAGCTTGTTTGCTAACGTGGCTACGTTAGCTGTTAGTTATAAACTCCTCTGCGTTACTTGTTGGACATGCTGCAGACTGTTGGTCACTTGCGTATCGGCAGTCAGACTGGCATTCCCGCGGCTGGAGTTGTTTTTCTGCCTTTGCAACTACAACCTAGACACACGTGATGTCGCTGTTCTGTCCGTATTCCATATTCAACCTTTAAGTGGTAGTGTGTAGGGGGCGGTTTGGGATCGGGCCTACCACTTTCATTTCTCCTTGCTCCTCCCTCTCAGACCTTATTAGGGCTGTAATCAACCAAAGAAATAGCGCTGATCTTAAATGACGTCACATTTGCTCATCAATATTCATAAGCTCCGTCAACAGCGACTTCGGACAAACAGGGTTCACATTTACAAACGGGCATCTGCTGCCTGTTTAATTTTTGAAGAAGACGACATCCCAGGAGCTTTATTTCAATACAGTTCAATCAATAAACACAGTGTTGTACAACTTAAATGTTGGTTGACATGTAGAGGCCTCAAAGTGAGTGGAAAGAAGGCTTTACTAGTAGAAAGGTAAGCTTTTTTTAAGCTAGCAGTCGCTCGGTTATTAGTGCTGTAGGCGGTATTGCTAGTGTTGTGTTATAAAGTTTGACAAATCTAAACACACAGAGGTTACTAATATGAAATTTGTTTTGAAAAATATTTTATATCAGGAATTAATTTAACATCTAGGCTGTTTCTGTCCATCATTAACTCAGTCAGCTTGGCCCCAAATTGTTAAAGTTGTACTTCCATGGTCATTTCATTAATATTTCTGTGTTCTCCATTATTATTGAATGCATTCTGCATCGTTTCTGTTTAAAAAAACCTTCTGGTTGCTTTGTATTCAGCTGTATTTGTATACTAGAAGAGAGGCTTGTGGTCCAACGGCAGCTTTTCCGGGTCCTTCTCATGAATTTCCATCTGATTGGCTGCCTCCCATCAGTGTATGAAGGAAGCTCCGCCCTCCGCTCTTATTTTGTTACAGACAGGAAATAGAGCCGACAAACAAGTTTGTTCCCCCATGCTAACAAACAGTTAGCTAATTAGCTTCTCAACTCCGAAGCTACAGTCGTGCTGTCTCCACTTCTAGAGTGTAGTGGAGGGTTACCTGCCTTCCAATGGACAGATAGAAACCCCCGTGGGATACGCTATTTGCAATGTGACGAGAAGGCAAGGCTGTTCCCGATTCGCTCTTTTCTTCGTATTGTTTCTCTGATGAGGAAGCACAGCCACTTGGGGGAACGCTAGCAAGCAGCATGTGAAGAAACAAGGGGAAACCCTCCGTATTTCAGAAGAGCAAGAAACGCAGGGGAGGCTAATGAATTACAGCTGAAACAAAGGCAACAAAAAATATTTATTTTTAAGCACATCTCAACAACAGAATAAGGTTGGTTTGATTATTAAATAAATGTATTACTCCATCCACTCTGTACAGATGCCATCATGCAGAAATCAAAAGAACCAATTGATCCAGCTGTAGACGGTGGTGCATGGTATAACATCAAAGCTGCATCAGAGCGGGGGTCAAGTCCAGCAAAGAAGATCTTCAACCAAAAGATGGAAGTTGGAAAGATTTTCCTCAAAGGGCATACCTGTGAACTTCAATTCTGGACATATTTATCACCACATCATAGAATCAGTACAAGAAAATAGTGACCAGTATCATGTGAAAGCAAAAGTTCTTGGAAGCATGTGAAAGATTGCATATAGTGTTGTCACAGTTCTCTCCAAGAACACTGGGTTTGTGCAAAATGCTTCTTGTGAGCGTAAGGCGTCTTCACTTGTGCGCTGTAGTCATGTTGCTGCAGTTCTCTTTGCAATAAATGACTGTAAGAACTCCAAAGGTGAGGAATCGTGTACAAGCAAACCGTGTACTTGGAATGTTGGCAGGAAGGTGGGCAAAAACCCAAAGGGATCACAGATGCTCAGTATCCAAACAGAAAGCGGAAGATGTCAGATGAATGAACTTTGACCCCAGACCTACTTTTATGCAAAGGACCTCATTGACACATGAGGAGATGAACAAATTTGTGAAAGACAAGCAAACTTACACTTACACTTACACTTACAAAAATTACACTGTACACCTCAGACTTCCAGTACAACTCTGAGTCCTGTCATCTGCAGAAATATTCTGATGACTCTGCTGTTGTGGGGTGTATAGTGATGGACAAAAGCGAAACAGGGAACTTGTCAATCAGTTTGTGAAATGGTGCAGTAACAATCAGCTCTCTTAAATACCAGCAAGACAAAGAGATGATTTTGACTTCAGGAGGAGCAAGAATAAGCAGCATAGTCCTGTCTACATCCTGGAAGAGGAGGTGGAGGTGGTAGAGAACTACAAATACCTGGAGTTCAGCTGGACAACAGACTTGATTGGAAATGCAACAGTGACTACATCTACAAGAAAGGTCAGAGCAGACTCTACTTCTTAAGGAAGCTGAAATCATTTAACGTCTGCACCAAGATGTTGCATATCTTCTATAAGTCTGTTGTAGAAAGTGCAATTAGCTTTGCAGCCATCTGCTGGGGCAGCAGCATCAGAACAGAGACTTAAGAAACTAAACAAGCTGATCAAGAAAGCTGGTTCTGTGCTGGGGATAACTCTGGAGCCGCTGGAGCTGATCGTTCAAAAAAGAAGCTCACAAGCTATGAAGATGATGGAGGATTCTTCCTCCTCTCCACAACACGGTGAAGAATCAACAGAGTGTGTTCAGTGGGAGGCTGCGTCAAGTTCGCTGTAGGACGGAGAGATACAGAAATTCATTCCTGCCAGCAACCATCACCCTAAAAACAAGACTAACTGACTTTTTTTTATTTAAAAAAAAAAAAAGTGAGCTTTTACAATACTGAATTTCCCTTCGGAATGAATCAAGTATTTTCATTCATTCTTTCATTTCATTTCATTCAAACTGCAAATTCTCCTTTGGTTGCATGTGGGAGACCATCATTCCCATGCATTATGATAACTACATCCTCTCCAGTGATGAAATAGCTTGTTAAAACAAAAGGTGGGCATCATTTGCCAAAATCTGATCCCCAGTGTGAGTGGTATTAAAGAGCTATGTACTGAACAGGGGGATGAGGCTTGGTTTGCTGATGCAGACTCAGGGTGACTGCATCTGTGGGCTGCTGATAGATTCACATGCTGTATCTATCACTCCGTTTACGTGCCGCCAACTTTCATAACTGGAATATTAGCAATAACCCGGTTTGCACACGGCCATGTAAACACAGGGAAAACTCACATCATCCACCCGCCCACATCATCCACCCGCTCAGGTGAACAGCAGTGCCATAACGGCAGAGGGATAAGATCAACGGCGCAAGCGGCAGCGGGAGGAATAGCGGGGAATCGGCACCATGGAGCGCAGAAAGTTCGACTCGGTTCGGCAGGTTAGAAGTTGACTGGCTTGATGACATCATCAACATGGCCGCCTGCTCCATCATCCAGCCTGATAGCTGCTCTCTGAATAGAGGCTGAGGAGTTGTCGTCGCAGCGTGTGGCCCCGCCCCTCCGAACCGGCGTTCCGACATGTTCCTTGTTCACTTACTGAGAGCTACGTTGGTGGAGATGCTGGGTTATACTGTTGAGTGAAGGACTGTGCCAGCTCTTCACACAGTCAAGATGATAAAAAAAGACAAACATGGGCGAGTATGGTTTTTCAAGATCTTCAGTTTGAAAATTTTTATTTAAAAAATCAAGGATTGTAACCGCTGAAGTGACAGGGGGCGCCAAGTGGCTGACAGCTGCTGTCTGAAGGAAAGAGATTAGCAACATGCAGCATGCCGTGTGTTCTCCAGCTAGTGACCCCTTTGTGACTGATAATTGTGGTATCCTTAAAAACTACTCCGTGATTCTGTCCTTGCAGATAGTTTTAATAATGAGGAATCAATCAGTACCATGTGGCCGCTAGATCCTTCCCTCACACACGGCCGTGCTCAGCTGGGAGCAGCCATGTGGAACATGTCATCGTGTTTGCAGGAACCAGTAAACCATATTCCAGTCTACCATGTGTCTGTGAAGTGCTGCTTTGCTTGAGATGAACCGGACACTACGACCCTAGCGCCATGTTTCTTGCATTTGCAAATGTTGCTATTTTGTTGCCAAACGAACACTACTAACATGAGTTGATGAAACCCGTTCTTTCTTTTGTCTTTACTCTGATTTCGACACACAGACATCTGTCTAGTCTGACAGCTTATTTTGTCTTTCACAAATCAGACACACACTAATCACTTTTTCTTTTTATAAATAAATTTCCACGTTAAATATCGTCCTCCTACATGTTTACTACACTCACAAATGTTTTCTTAACTAGCAGCAAACAGTACTTTAAAAGGCAGAATAACCTTCTCAACATACAGAGCAAAATCAAAATACCACGTTACAAACTGTTTTTTAAATTATTCCTTACGCCTTTCTCCTTTCTCCTTTTCCCTCCAATTTAAAACTCCCGCAGCTCCTTTTACAGTCAAACCGAAAACATCATGCCGCATTCCGCTCCTCCAATTTCCGTGACTCCACACACGCCCGCTTCGCTCTTCTTGCTCTGTTTCGCTTCTTCGCGCCAATTTCTCGCTTCTCCAGACGGCTTTTCCTCTGGTTTGACTTTTTTTTTTTTTTTTAACATCTTTGGGTCATAGGAAACACTGGGAGACATTAAATTTACTGTTAAAAACTGGTCCTTGAACGCAGCACAGGACAGAGCAGCTCTGTGTCACATTCAGGTGTTTTACTGCTGAAGGAAAAATTCTTAAAAAAATCATACAGTGTTTAATCCTAGCAAAAAAAATCTTCAGATTCAGATCAAAAACATCTTAAAACAAAATATAAAAATTAATCAGAGTGAATTCTACCAAATTTCTTGGGGTCCTCATCAACAAATCTTAACATTTTAAATGTCATATAGAGCAATTAATAACCAACCTAGCCAAATACACTGGAATATTTGTCAAAACAGGACATTATCTTCCTCTAACAGCTTTACTCACTTTATTTGAACCACATATAAATTATTAAAATGTCATTTGGTGCAACACTTATCCCAGCTACTTGAAAAAAAAACCTGAAAGCCTTCAAAAGAAGATTATTGGAGCTGTGACATGGTCTGAGTGCAATGCCCCCACAAGACCTCTCTTCTTTTGCCTTGGTCTTCTTCGTTTAGTAAGTTAAGTATATTTCATAACGCTTGTGTTATGCACCAAATTATCAATATGTGGGCAAAGTACGCAACGAGGGCCCGGGTGGGATTCAATCCCCGCAATCCCAGGTGAGAGTCGTGTGCTGACCATTCAGCCAAAGGGACATCTCTGCGGCCAAGTAGCCAGGACGCATCATCACCGTCAACTGACAAGAAAAAATACAATCTGAAAGGGGAAAATAATTTTGAAACCAAAATAAAAATTTGGGAGAGAAAAATTTTCACACTGAAACAAAAACTGATGTTATTTGAGACTCAAGAAAAAGTTTTGAGAAAAAATATTTTGTCATAGAATAAATAAAGATAAATTGACATTTGGAAAATTATTTTCAAGGGAAAAAGGCTCTCAAAAATATATTTTTACTCTCAAATATTGTTTTTTTGCATTCAGAGTGAAAACATTTTCTCTATTAAAAAAAAAAATTCTCTCAAAACTTTTTCCTTCTCGCTCTCAAAACCTAAGTCTTTGCTCTCGATTCAGGATTTTTCTCTCCATGTGAAAACTGTGCCATGGGCGGGCCTGTATTCCTAAAGGCCAGTCTCAACAGAATTGACAGCCAGGTGGTGATATTCTGGGCAAAGGTGGTGACGCCTTCCTCGTTAATATTCATGAGGAAACTCCCGCTGGCCCAGACTTCCTGATCCAGCAGCACGTTTACAAGGACTCAGACTGACTGTACCGCTTTCTGAACGGTTAATGAATGCTGCTGCTGCTGCTTTGGGAGACATGGATACACATCGCAGCGTCTTTCATAAAAGTAGATAAAATAAGCAACCGGGTTATAGTTTTCCGTGTACACTTTTAGACACCGACTCAGGTCAAGCGGCTGCGAGCCTCAGCCCTGCCAGTAGCTGCGTTTACATGGACCCAAATATACCGATTGCTTTCGGTTTAAAAGCTCTTTCAGAATTAAAATGATCCATGTAAACGCCTCTTTCCGAATGAAAAGCGCCGAACCGAATGAATTTTCTTTCGGTTTCACGGGGGGAGAATATTCCTTTCCCCAAACCGAACGGGGTATCATAACGCTGAATCGGAAAGTTGTGAGGTTGCACTCTTACAGCGCATGCTTCGACGAGACGTCAACGTGAAACAAGTGACGTTTCCTCACTTTGACAGATGGCGGTGAACGACGTAATTCCCTGGACAGCGAGAAAGTTTGTTTTTAATTCAAACTCTGTCTCTACAGCTTTTCCTCTTGGTTGTCTCCAGGAGCCATGAGGATCAGCTGCTGCTTCATTAACGTCCTGCAGAAACCACAATGACTGTGACGATCAGCTGTTTGTAGACCTCCGTCTTTAATAAATAACGTGATTTACATCATTCTGCGCATGTCAGGCAGGATTATTCTGAATGAATATTGGCGCATGTACACGCCAGATCCGAATGTATTAGTTCCCATGTAAACAGCTGCCCTGAAATCCTCAATCAGAATGATTTCAATCCGAAAGGGAAAAACGTCCGAAAGGGTAAACGTGCCCAGTGTCTCGTGAAACCGAATGAAAATTCATTCGGTTTCACGAGGGTAGAATATTCCTTTCCCCAAACCGAACGGGGATCATGTAAACACTGAATCGGAAAGTTTGTGAGGTTGCGTTCTTACAGCGCATGCTTTGACAATACGTCAACGTGCAACAGTGACATTTCCTCACTTTGACAGATGGCTGTGAACAATGTAATTCTCTGGACAACAACAGAAAGTTTGAGTTAAAAAAAAAAAAACTCTGTCTACACCTTTTTCTTTTGGTTGTCTGCAGTAAGAGCTCATGAGTATCAGCTGCTGCTGGATTAAAGTCCTGCAGAAACCACAACAACCGTGACGATCAGTTTTTAGACCTCTGTCGTTATTAAATAACTTGATGCAACAACATCATTCTGAGCATGTCAGACAGGATTATTCTAAATAAATATTGACGTATGTCCACGCCAGATCGGAATGAATTAGTTCCCATGTAAACAGCTGCCCTGAAATCCTCAATCAGAATTACCGAAAGGGAAAAAAAGTCTCCATGTAAACGTGTCTGGTCTGTCAGACATTCACATGATGCAGGAAATTTCTGCTTATTGTGCACTGATCTGTCTGTCAAAAGCTTAAAAGTAGTTGCATCATCTTTTTTTTTTTTTTTTTTGGACGATCACCACTTGGCTGCAGCCGCGGCACATTCGAGTTCTCACATTTTATCAACCCTTCAAACCTGACCGGCACGTTAAAACATTAAGTTCCTAAAGGTGTAAAACCACTGTAGTCTCTGTCATTTTGCCACTTGGTTGTCCGTTTCTGCTTCACATTCTCTGGCAGACTCTCTGCTTGCGCTGGAAATGATCCCGGTCTGATGTTTAAAACACGTCACGTCCAACGAAAAACAACTTATTCTCACCGCGACCCGCCCTAACTGCCTAAATATCCGCCCTCACCTGAACCATGATATTAATCTTGTCATTATCTGCTAAGCAGCATTTTTCAGGTTACCCGTCAGGTATCCGAATTGTTGCAGGACTCTGTGCACATATCACAACACACCTGCGGCAGACACGCAGGTGAGGCAGCATCAACCGCTGCTTGACTGCTTTGGTCAGAAACAATTAAATGATTACGGACACATTTCCAATACCTATAATCCATTTTGCAATATAAAATTGATCCGTGGCAGTGTGCGTGGTTGGTTTGGTTAAGCACAGAGAAGGGAGAGGCACGCAGAGGAGGCGCAGACACCGAGAAATGGATAGGCTATTGAGAGTGTCCATAATCATTTCATCGCTTCTGACCAAAGCAGCAAGCAGCTTGGTTGATGCTGCCTCACCTGTGTGTGTCACGTGTGGTTCTTTCCTGATACCGGCGACTGCTAGAGGAGGAGGAAGAAAGAGAGGCCATCGCCAGCAGGGAGCCTTGTGGTTAAAACAAAAAGTTTATTAAAGAAATAAAATGAACAAAACTAATAAAAGTTCAAGTAAATAAGTGATTACAGAAATAACCTAAAAAAATGCCCAAATCAAAAGTAGTGAAATAAAAGGAAGTAAAAGAAAGACTAAAATGGGCTAAAAGGGGTTAAAAGGCTTGCGGTGGTCGGCTCCTGCTTTCTGGGCTAAGTCCCGGGTCGACGGCAGCCGTACCCATCTGGCCATAGACTCCCCCGGGACCAGGCAGCCGCGGACCCACGGAGAGGCGTACGGTCAGAGCAGCTTCCCAGTCCCGGAGGAGCAGCTCCAGCTCCCATGCCGCACCTCTCCGTCGCCACCGCAGCCACCACCATCTCTCAAGCTCCAAGCCGGGGGACTTGCCGTCCTCTCCCGGCTGCGCCTCCTACGCCTAGCCTTCCGCTCTCAGTCCCACTGTCTGTCCGCACTCCGCTTTTTATCTCGCTGAATCCAGTTAGTCAGGAAAGGAGCCCTTCTCCCCAGGTGATGCCAATCAGTTCATTAATATCATGGTTCAGGTGAGGGCGGATATTTATGCAGTTCGGGCGGGTCGCGGTGAGAATAAGTTGTTTTTTATGGAATGCCATTTTATTCATAATTAATTAAATAAATAAATACCAAAATAAATAAGTTTTCCACAATATAAATATATATAAAATGCACAAAATAATTGTTTCCATATTTATTTATTTAGTCAGTTATATGTTTAGTTATATATTTATTTATTAAGTTATTTATTTATCTATTAGGTTATTATCATTTATTTATTATATATTTATTTATTATATTTATTTATTTATAAAATTTATTTATATATTTATCTATTTAATTTAAGTCATTTATGTATATGCGTTGAGGGTCTAAAGGCAATATAAATGCATACTTTATTATTATCATTTTTGTTATCATCATAATTATTATTATTGGGGGTTTGGGTGGTCGTGGTTAATATGAGGGAATGAAAAGGTGGCACGAGGAAAGGAATGGATACAAAGAAGTACAGTGTCTTTGAATAAAACTAATCCAAATTAAGAAGAGGATTTGTGACATATTTGCCCGTGTGTTGGTGTAACCTACATGTAAGCTTCATATTTATCCGAGAAATAACTCGGGCTCAACACGTTGTGTTGCTTTGCAGCAACACAGAATCAGCCTCCAGGTGTGAACATCAGTTATTGCAGAAGAAACACCGGCGCATAATAATATTGTAACCTGTTAAAAACACCAAAAGGATTTATTGCTGGGAGCATCACATGGAAGTCCCATCAGAAAACCGGAGCCTCCGTCAGTGAGAGGTGAAACTGATCAGGACCAGGCTGTCTGCGGGGATGCAGGACCCAGACCGGCTGTCTGCGGTGGATGTAGTCTCCAGGACCAGAATCTGTTTCTTCCAGCCCGGTTGCTGCAGAGAGCATAGACTGTATATAATTACTGGACGTAGCTTCCGGTCTCTTCTGAATAGAGAAATGTGAAGCCAGTGGGCGTGTCTTACCGTCGCCATCTTGCCGTGTCACGTACGTCGTCACCCAGGAAAACCTAAAATGGGCACAGCGCACCGCGGGGCAAATGATTGACAGCTGACGTACTGTGGGCTAAACGCTAACTGAGCTAACACGAAACTAAGAGGAGCTAACAAAGATAAGCCCCCTAAGCAGCATGGTTAAGGTAAGACATGCTTAGACTTGCAATTCGCTGACTAAACACCGCCGTTGTGCGACTCTGTAACAAACTGAGACCTTATTAAGAGCAAAGAAGGAGCTAACTAGGAGCCTCCGGTCGGCAGGCGGAGCTTCCGGTCTGCCGCATGTCAATCATAAGGATACGCCCTTAATTATGTGTAATTTGAAGAATAAATAACATCTAAACGAATGAGTTATAAAAAAATTCACCCCCCTCACAGTTGACATGAAGGTAAACTTGACCTAATAAACCTAAAATGATTTTTTGAACCAGGCTGTAAACCTGTTTATTTCTGCTGTGAAGTTGGCGTTTTTAACATGGGAGTCTATGGGGATTTGCTCGCTCTTGGAGCCAGCCCCTAGCGGATGAAGGGAGGATTACACTATTTACAACAAGGAAGCGAGCTTCACTGTTCTGAGGCGGAGTTTGCCCCTTGGCAGAGAGCCAAAGTGGAACGAGCCCAGAACCTCCACAGCAGTAAAGCAGGTTGTGGAAGAAGACCTGTCCTGTGTTCCCTGCAGAGCTCCCGTCCCGTTGTGACATGCTAGGCGCTAACTACGTAACGACCAGTAATAGAAAAAAATCCATGAGGGACTTCATGATCTGAATGTCCAACCATGGACACATGATGCCCCTGAACTCCAGGACATCTCGTTTCTTTATCCTTTAGCTTTATCCAGATGCAAACGTAAACACGATTCACCGCGATCTGTTCCAGCCTTTTCACGACTAAACTGCTACTTCCTGTGAGCACCGGCAGTTCCGCCCATCACTGCCGCCGTCCATCCACCAGTGTGACGTACAGACGCGTGGAGCCGTAGCCATAGCCTGTCATAGGTCGTCAGCTGCATCACTCCACTAGCCTGGTACACCAGCATGACTAACGCCATGTATGAGATACACGGCAGGTCAGTCTGGATTCCCTCCGTTGGAGACTGATTTCCAATGCGAGACGAGAGGCGGGACTAACAGGAGGAAAGTGAACCGGAGAGAACCAATCAGAAGTGACTGTAGCTGGCGTAGCTCGGCACTCTGTTGCTACGTTGCTATGGCGACGCCGGAAGTCAGCATTTACACGTTGTTTTTCTCTCTATTTAATGTAGTTTTCTTGTGTATATTAACATAGAATGTTTGGTTTTATTATTATAAATACTCTGTTACATGTCAGCATTGTTTATTGCTGAACTACTTATATGAGAAAGCGTTTGTGTCGCACGTCATGTGACTATGACCCGGAAGCTGTTAGTTACGCACCAAAACAGAGCAGAAACAGCGGTGGAGACGTCGGAGGAGTTTAACGTTCATCTGTTAATAATTCTACTGCTGCGCTGTGATTGGTCCGGTCAATGTTTTACCGGAGTGGAATCATTCTCCAATGGAGGGAGCCCAGACTGACTTGCCGTGTATCTCATACATGGCGTTAGTCAGGCTGGTGTACCAGGCTACCACTCCACAACCCCGCCCCTAAATTTGAATATTAGGATGCGAAATAAAGAAACGCAAAAAGAAGCAGCACAAAGTCTTGGTGCAAAATAAAAGCCTCCCAAAATACGTGTGAGCACAAAATAAAAGTTTCACTATATAAATAACTTAATATATAAATAAATGAATAACTTAATGAATAACAAAATAGATAACTTAATAAATCGATAAATAACTAAATTAATAACTAAATAAATAACTTTATTAATAACTAAATAAATAACTTAATGAATAACTAAATAAATAACTTGATATATGAATAAATAAATAAATAAATGACTTACCAAAACTAAATAGATAAATATAAGCCTGAATAAATAACTTTATAAATAAATAAATAAATAACGTAATAAATAAATAAATAAATGAATAACTAACCTAATAGATAAATAAATAACTTAATAAATAAAACATATAACTGACTAAATAAATAAATATGGAAACAATTATTTTGTGCATTTTATATATATTTATACTGTGGAACACTTGTTTATTTTGGTATTCATTTATTTATTTAATTATGAATAAAATGGCATTCCATAGTTTTTCGTTGGACATGACGTGTTTTAAACATCAGACCGGAATCATTTCCAGCGCAAGCAGAGAGCACTGCTGGTAATGTGAAGCAGAAACGAAGACGTGCTGGTCAGTTTGACAGGGAGAGCCGCTGTTAAGTGGGTCTTGGTAAGAGGGGATGCAAGTTGGTAAAACCTGTGAAGAACTCTAATGTACACGAAAGTGGTGGTCGATGCGTCCAAACAAAAGATGAACTACTTTTAAGCTTTTGACAGACAGATTAATGCAGAATAAGCAGAAATTTCCTGCAACATGTGAATGTTTAACAGACCAGACACTGACATTTTCCTCCAGCCCTTGTCGACGAAAATTCACACACGTCTGGTCAGACACTGGCAGGGCTGCAGCCGCTTGACCTGAGTCGGTGTCTAAAAGTGTACACGGAAAACTATAACCCGGTTGCTTATTTTATCTACTTTTATGAAAGACGCTGCGATGTGTATCCATGTCTCCCAAAGCAGCAGCAGCAGCATTCATTAACCGTTCAGAAAGCGGTACAGTCAGTCTGAGTCCTTGTAAACGTGCTGCTGGATCAGGAAGTCTGGGCCAGCGGGAGTTTCCTCATGAATATTAACGAGGAAGGCGTCACCACCTTTGCCCAGAATATCACCACCTGGCTGTCAATTCTGTTGAGACTGGCCTTTAGGAATACAGGCCCGCCCATGGCACAGTTTTCACATGGAGAGAAAAATCCTGAATCGAGAGCAAAGACTTAGGTTTTGAGAGCGAGAAGGAAAAAGTTTTGAGAGAATTTTTTTTTTAATAGAGAAAATGTTTTCACTCTGAATGCAAAAAAACAATATTTGAGAGTAAAAATATATTTTTGAGAGCCTTTTTCCCTTGAAAATAATTTTCCAAATGTCAATTTATCAGATTGTATTTTTTCTTGATTTTAATTAAAACACAAGATAAACGCCATAATTTTGTAAAGTATGACATTTAAAAAAAAAAAAAAAAAAACCTCCGAGTGGCGCTGCGCAGCTGCATGTTTGTCCAGTGTGAGGAGGAGACATGAAAGTGAAAGTATCAGATAGTTTGACTCCATTTTGAGTTGACAGCAGCAGCCAGAGGAAAGCTGAGCTCTGAATAAAGGTGAGTGTGAACAATTGTTCTTTTTCTGTTAGAGGGTCTGACTTTGTTTTCTCCCCGTGGAGTGTAACGAAAGAAGAAATAAACTTGATTCTCCGTCGGTTATTAAAGTGCGCAGTTCGTGCGTCATATCCGTTTCTCTGGCTGATCGGAAAACTTTTTTTTTCCTGTAAAACGTCAGCAGATCAGTCTGAGTTTCACTTGAAACTTAAATAAAGAAACTCTTTGTCCTCTTTTGTGTTTTTGGTAGATTAAACTTAAAAATTTCCATATTTCCTCGTGCGTACACGAACGTGTCATTCCATGCGCGCTCCTCATGGCCTGACGTGATCTCCGTGTCCGTGCACGGCTACAGTAGAGGCTGGAGTGACCTGCGTGAAGTTGTCCCCGCACCCCCACGCTAAACTTAGAGAATAGTCTCAATAGTTTGTGATGAAAAACAAGTTGGTTTGTGGTGTTTTGTTTTTTAAGAGAAAAGTTTAATATGAGACGATGACGCCGCGCCCCCGCTGACCGTCACGGGAACGCGCATGTCTCCGCCACTCTAAAAGCAGGAAACATGAAACTAGGCCAGGATCTGTTTTCAAGACGGAACTGAACGTAAAACAAATAAACCTGCTGGTTTTCTTTTCTTTCTGTGTTTAATCTTCAGAACACAAAGACCGAATAACAACAGAATATCTGATCAGATCGTCCAGATGTTATAAAGTGGTAGAAAATTAACCAAAGTTCAGCTTCATTGGCAGTTTGGGATGATAAAATCCATTTTATGAAATATTAAAAACAAACAATAATTAAATTTCTTTTATTTCATCAGTGATTCTCAGATATTTTTCTCATCTTCTCATTTTCAGTGATGAAGAGTTTCAGGTGTTATTTTGTCTAATTCTTCCTGCAAACACATCTTCAGGTGTTCAACAGTACGGGGTCCTGGTGGTCTCTAAATTCTCCACCGTTTCTGACTGAGGACAGATCAGGACTGCAGTCCAGAGCCTGAACCCTCCTCTTCCTCACTCATGCTGCTGTAATGATCAGGCTGTAAATAAAATCTGTCACCAATGTAGTCTGATTAAATGAATCAATTGTTGATTAGGGATGATAATTGATAAGAAATTATCGATGTCAATGCCATTATTGATGCAGCTTATCGATTCGATTCCTTATCGATTTTCTTATCAATGTCTGATACTTTGTTGTATATGAAAAGAAACAATGTTTAGCTTGTAACAAAAGCTTACTTTTATTCAATGTGCTCTACATTTGAGTATCAGCAGATACTCAATGTCACAGAAAACAGGGGGAAAAATAACAAAAACATCTAGAATAAAAAGAAGCTTTATCTGGAAATAAGTGCAGCCACTGAACTCTGATGTGGTGTTTCCTGTGTGTTTCACCCCTTGCCACACAAGAATGACCTCTGAACTCTGAAAAATTTACAAGAAAATCAACAATTTTTTTTCAAGAAAATTAGCATGTCTGCCTTCTCTGGATCAAGTCTGCTCCTCTGAATGTCATTCTCAAAATGATTAATACCGTCCAATTAAAAAAGAAAAAAAAATCAGCTGTCAGTAAAGTAACTTAAAACTGACAAAAGTAATAACAAATAAAAATTCCATGAAAATCCTGACATTGATTTTAAATTGTGGTTCAACAGAAATATATATATATATATATATATATATATATATATATATATATATATATATATATAAAGCAAACAAGCATGATGGGGCTCTGAAGCTAAAATTTTGTTGAGCAACATTCTGAGGCAATCATTGCAATCAGGTGTTTTCTCAAATGTTCAAGAAGACTTATACACCTGTTGACAGGTATTTTAGTCCAAATTTCACAGGAAAGGTGCTTTAATGTGTCCTGGACAGTTTTGTTTCTTTATCATCATCATCATCATTATTTTCAACCACAATTCCTAAGCAAAATTTCGTTTCACCATATTACAATTTTGTCAATTGTTATTTATTACTCATTTATTTATTTTGTTGTTATTTGAATCACTATTGTTCACTTAGCCTTTTCTTTAATTGGAAAGTATGAATAATTTTGAGGACGACTGTTAAGCATTCAATCCAAATAACTTAACCTTAAGTTCATAAAGCCTGATAGTGACATTTAATGTCAGAAAAATGCAAATTAACCTACTTGTATTCGTCTGTGTTTACCAAACTGAAAGGGAGAAGACATTTAACCATCATTCGCGTTAGGAGGCGAGTGATGTTTGTCTCATCCTCACTCATTTTGCTGCGCTCAGCGTTGAACTTTGCTATGGAGAAAGGGTTAGGCGCAGAGCCAGCTCTGCTGCCACTGCCTTTGTCACTCTGGCTGCTGCTGTCATCATCTGAAACAGCATCGTTCTTACTTCATTTTGCATCTTTAAGCACCAACGTTAACTTACATCAATAACGCTAGCTACTGCTTCTAGACAGACCAACACAATCTGGAGTGGTGTACAACGCTACGTTATCCGACACAAATAAAAAGGCTTACATTAATGCAGTACCGTAGATAACTACGGAGTACGGCTGCACAATTAATCGTTAAAAGATCGTGATCTCAATTCACACATACATGCAATCTCAATTCTACCCACAACAATTCTGAAACATTTTTAATCATGAGCTTATCACAAATAAGTTTCCATTCTTCCCAGATTTTTTCAAGCGCCCTCAAATGCAACACTGCCGTTGCCTCCCCACCCCCTAACCAATGTTAAAGAACTACAACTATGCATCTGCCAAAGAAATGCACCAACAAAGCTCTTGTGCAAACACATGCTTTATTTTGAATTACCTTTTGAATAGGTTGTTTTGTTTGTTTTGTTAGTTTATTTGTGCAATAAATACTTTTGGGGGAAAAAAATCGTTTCAGAGAATCGTGATCTTAATTTTAAGCAAAAAAATCAAGATTCACATTTTTACCAGAATCGTGCAGCCCTACTACGGAGCAAGCTCGTTAGCCAAGTTAAATAGAGCTACCTGCTGTACCTGATGGAAAATGCTATGGAAGTCATTCGGCAAACAATAGCTATTAAGTAACTAACCAACCTGAAAATGAAAGCATGTCGCCTGATCCTGTACTCGCTGTGACACTGCTGGAAGCTGAAGGGGGACGTTTTGACTGTCGCTCGCCTTGTTTCCACGTCTCGAAGACACGACAGGCGTCTCGCACATTGAGGTTGTGAACTGCATCTAAATGTTTTAACATGTTGGTTGTATTGCCTCCCTTACAGGAGAGCACAGCATCACAGTGGTTGCATACAGCCTTTTCCTCATCTTTTTTTGAGAAGTGAAGCCATGCCCTCGACCGCTTCTTCCGCTCCATCTTGTCTTTGGGAATTCGCCGACAGAAATTTCGGAAATCACGTCAAGGCATCGATAACGGGAACCGGGTCTCAAAACGGGGTTCGATTCCGGGAAATTGATCCATTTCTTATCGATGGCCCCGAGGAACCGGGTTTCGATTATCATGCCTATCGTTGATGAATTATTAATTAATCATTTATTAAAGAATTATTGTTAGGTTAAAAACCACCACTGCCCTTCTCAGACTCTGAGGCCCTGTGCACGTCCTTGAACAGAAACCTTATCTGCCCTTTTTGGGCTTTTGGACTTCTTGCTGACAAAAGTCTGGATGCTTCTTTTGATCTTTGCTCCGTATTTTCCATCTAACATCTGGAACTCTGATGGTCTGACCACAGTCCAGGTTTCCACTGTGTGATGTCATGGTGAGCTAAAGGAAGTTCAGCTTCCTGGAAAGACCTGAGACACTCACAGGAAGCTCTACAGCTGTATCTTACTTCATGTTCTATAAGTTTCTTAAAGGTTTCCTAAAAGGTTTCACTTGTTACTTTTTGTGGTTTTCAGACGAGTTTTTAAGGATTCTGGAGATCTTTTGGTTCCAGGTCCAAGTTCTGTTAAATGTTTGTGTTTTTCCTCCTGACTTGGGTCATGTTGGAGGACTTCACTGCAGCTGGAATACAAACAGCTGATCCAGATGTTTCTCTGTCGTCATAAACTCAACCTGAAGCTCTGAGGAAACAAACCCCGTCAGAAACTGGTTTGTGTTTGGGTCTTAGACCTGAACAGACATGTTTGTGTTCTCTCTTTAGTTCTGAGTGTTTCCGTTTGACCTCTCAGGAAGACGAGGAAGACGAGGACGGAGCGGAGTCTGCAGGATCCAGCTGTGATGGCTGGCCCATCCAGACCTCCAGACTTCAGGACTGGACCAGAACCATCACACATCAAGTAAGTGAAATGCTCAAGAAAGGGGTCAGCTTCTTTGTGAAGCCTGTTGCCATGGCAACCTAATGGTGGAAGCAAACATTAGTGCTGGAAATGAGAGCGTTCACACCTGCTCAGTTATCCAGGTTCTAAAATGTGTTCTGGTTCCTGTAACAGTGGTGGATCTGACAGCAGAGGACCTGGTCTGAGACTTCTTCATTTAGTTTCAGACCAGACCAGAAGGTCTGCAGCCGTGGGTTGAATCCAGGATGATTATTTCTAGCTTCGGTAACAGGCTCCAGGCATTTATGAATGAATTTAATGTTATTGGTAGTAAATGTTCTGCAGGTCTCACTGTTGGATCAGACTGGAATAAATTCATGAGGAACGTTCATGGATCCAGAACCAAGAATGTTCCTGATCTGAGAGTACCGTCCTGATCCGGTCCAATCAGAGGAACTCAGAGGGTCAGAAGCAGAACCCTCCAGAGTTCCTGGTCTGTGTGGAACGTTCCTGCAGAGGAAACGTGTCCTCTGATGTCAGTCAGCTAGAAAAGCTGTAATCTGATCTAAGAGGACTGATCCAAACATGAAAGCTTCTGATTCTCTGCAGCAGTTTGTGTGTTCAGAGCTTCTTCCATGTTTAATCAGAGGATTTCTCTCTAGCTGCATTTACATGGACAAACATGTCATCTATCCAAATAACATCACTCTGATCAGAGATAGGCTTTACACGATCAGGATTTTTGGGGCCGATCACCGATCAGAGTTTTAAAAAAACGATCACCGATCCGATCATGTGAGGAAGCATTAATACATCTATTTAAATAGCTCGTTTACCTGTATTTATACAGTTTACTGAGTATCATAAAAAGGATTTTTGTTTCCATTTTTTGTCCTGAACTGACTGAGATGAAAAGGTTAAACATCAGTAACCTCTAACGGGCATTCAGGTTTAATCAGGACAAACCAAAATAATATGAGCCAGTGGCACAAATAACAGCCCAACTTAAACAGTCATAACTGAACTTATTTACAGTAACAGTGCAAATGAAGGCAGTAATGCTGCTTCAGAAGTTGGGGCTCGCATCTGATGACGTCATATCAGTGGTCAAACTAATGGAGTGACTGTTTCCCTCAGAAGAACCTCGACGTGAGAATGAACAACCCGCTGCAGCTCAAGTAGTCCGGTATCGCTACAGTAGGCTGGAATATATTTGCTGTGGACACATGCGTCAGCGTCAGGAGCGTTTGTGTACATACTTGCTGAAGCACGTGAGGAGCACGCGGCGGCCGTAGTGCTCAACACTGGAGGTCTCCACGGTCTGGAGTCCTGTTATTTACAGTCTTTGATGGAGACACGGGGACAAACACTTGTGCTGCAACAGTTCAAGGTAAACTGTTGTTTGCGGAAATGCACTGTGTCCTTTCAGTCTAAGAGCGCCATAGTCCTCCTATAGGAAGCATGTTTGCAACCGGCGTCGCCATCCTTTACGTGTGGGTATTCAGGATTGCAAAAACTTTATTGTCCAGCACATAGTGACAGAACTCACGACAAAAACGCCACGAAGACATAAAACACATTCTAGTGAGTACATGTATTCTGCTTTGTTTGTTTTCTAAGTTTTATTGGTGAAAATGAGACTTTTACCAGAGCAGATTCAAAATGACGTCATTGATCGGATCGGTGTATGAAAAGTTAAGGACCGATCAGAAAATTTGAAATGAATGTGAAATATCGGCCAATCCGGTCAAACCGATCCGATCGGTGGAAAGCCTAATCAGAGATTCCAGCTGACATGCTCACATGGACGATGGATAAAGTGATCCCATCTGTTGTATTTACATGATGGACAGATTTAATACTATCATAATACTTTTGCCATGTCCTTGTAAACACAGCTACTGATTGTGATATGAATGACAACATGTTTGTGTTTGCAGAGGTCAGAAGCAGAGATGGAGAACAGAGACTCCAGAACCCGACTGTCTGTCTATGAAGAGTGACTGGTCCAAAGGAAAACCTCCAGACTTCAGTGATGGACCTGGACCTTCAGACCCACGGTAAGAGAAGTGAAACAGAGGTTTCAGGATGTTTGCTGATCTCCCTGTAGTCTCTAGAACTGATGTTCCTTGAATGAATGTTTCTGTGTAAAGCTGTGAAAAGTCCTGTTAACAAGATCGGTACTGCCGTTTGATCATCAATAAATATCTCTGAAGATTTACTCGTCCAACAGAAAACCTCCAGACTTCAGTGACTGACCCTGACCCTCAGACTCACATTGATCTCAAGGTCAAGTTTATTTATATGGATCGTCTCAAGTCGACGTCACAACCTGGAATTCACGTGATCACGAAGCTGGTAGTGGGTGAAAACATGCCTCGCATTTGAACGACGTCTGATAGACTATGAGCCTGAAAAACCTTTTTTTGCACCCTTTTTAAAATTTTTTCTCCACTGGTCTGTCTTTGAAATAATGTTGAAATGACGTTCAGTTTTATGGAAAGTCTTACTGCCGAAGGTAGAAAAAGGTACGAAGTAAAACTACTGTCTGTTGGACAAGTGATGTCGTCGTCTGCCTGCTGGTGCCTGGTTAGATGAACCTACGCAATCGTCTGATGATCAGTTTTCCGATCTTGTGATGTAATTGGTTTTTATCAGGTAAGCCCTGAGTTCAAATCATTTATTTTTTTTATTAAATATTAATTTTCCCCTGGATATTTAAGAAATGGTATATCTTTGCTGAACTTCTCAGGATTTTACACATCGATCAAGCCATAAATTACTGGTTGCTGAAGCTTATCGGTATTTTTCTGATGATGACTTTGTGCAGCGTTTTTAACACTGCAAATGTCTTTTTTCTGCCACTTTTTTGGCTTTTAGTCATATGTGGTAATATTGATGGCAGTAATCTGAATGATTGTAATCAGTCCATCCTGACGAGACGGGAACAGAACAGGCGGCGCTGTGATTCTGTACATCCACTGATTTAATGGTGTTTTCATCATCTGCACAAAAAAAAACTACAGTACAGGGTTTGAGATAGTGATACCACAATACGCGTTTTTTCTGTCAGTCAAAAAGTGATCCCAACATATTGTTAGATGTTTCCATGAACTCAGTGTGAACTGTCAGCATTGATGCACTTGATAGCCGCTAGCTACTTAGTGCGTCGTTCAGGGCTTTTTTCTGTTGTTGTGGTACCTGGGAAACACATCTTCTCTTGTCTGTGTGATGGTCATGTTTATAGCAGCCATACACAGCAGGACTTATGTGCATTTCCAAAGTAGAATAAACGAAGATCGATAAATAATACTGGGTTAGACCCCAATGTACAGGCACCAGGCAGTGAATATGTCCACACACCTAAACTCCAGAGTGGAACAAGGTCCAGCCCTCCTCGAGGATGCTGCTTCCAGAGCCCGAGCTGTTCGTCAAGGTGAGTCCAACTATATCTAGTTGGAACCGTTGAACCTCGCACACCAGCTCAGGCTCCTTTCCAACCAGAGAGGTGACCTTCCATGTCCCCAGAGCTATCCTCTGCAGACAAGTGTCAGACCACCGGGGTCCTCACCGCCTTCGGCCGCCATCCAGCGCCCCTCCCACCCCCCCAAACACACGATGAGTCCACAGGAAGGGGGGCACCCATGTTGTCTTTTCGGGCTGAGCCTGACCGGCTCCATGGGGCAAAAGACCAGCCAACAGGCACTCGTCCCACCTCCAGGCCTGGCAAGGGACACGTGGCTCCAATACTGTCTCTCTCCATAAGGGTGTTTGGGCTGCACTCTGTCTGGTCACTCCCCTAGAGACCTGTCTGTCATAGGTGACCCTACCAGGGGCGGCAAACATAAGATACATACGTACATCTGATTATGCACATGAGATCCTCGATAAGGTGGCAGCCCATGGAGGGGCTCGGTCAGGTTAGAAGTGCTCCTTGTAAACACAGCTACTGATTGTGAAATGAATGACAACATGTTTGTGTTTGCAGGGGTCAGAAGCAGAGATGGAGAACAGAGAGTCCAGAACCCGACTGTCTGTCTATGAAGAGTGACTGGTCCAAAGGAAAACCTCCAGACTTCAGTGATGGACCTGGACCTTCAGACTCACGGTAAGAGAAGTGAAACAGAGGTTTCAGGATGTTTGCTGATCTCCCTGTAGTCTCTAGAACTGATGTTCCTTGGATGAATGTTTCTGTGTAAAGCAGTGAAAAGTCCTGTTAACAAGGTCGGTACTGCCGTCTGATCATCAATAGATATCTCTGGAGATTTACTCGTTCAACAGAGCGCGCTCTCCACAGAACGCGAATTGGATTTGTCACCAGCATTAACGTCATAGCCGCTAGCTGCTAGCTGCTAACATAAGCTCTAAAAAAAAACATGAGTTCTCTTTAGCACCACCTTAAATCAGCTGATTAGCTGACGTAGAGTGGCGATTAATGACGGGTGTTGGATAGACAAACGGTGACAAGCTGCTAACAGCTAAACACATAGCTAAACAAGCTACACAGTTGTTGTTCACATCGGACGTCCGCTCCTTATTTTCATTTGAGTCCAGCCCTTTACTCAGCATTTTTTCTCCATCAACCGTACCGTTAGGTTCTTATCATGTTTTTCTCTGTTGGGACATCATTTCCCTTCACGCGCTCCATCCTGAGTTCTACAAACCAAACTTTGTTTTGGTCTGTAAGCTTTGCCTCGTGAACACGCTTACACACAAATCTACTTTTCATTCTTAAACTCACGAGAAAAAAAAAGTGTCTGATAAAAAGAGGTCAAACTGAGCTTATTAAAATTTCCTCCCACCCAACTATGATTAAAAATGCATTTAAAGATAATTTCAATGGAATTGTGCATGTCAAATACCAGCTTATGACATCTTTAAAAGAGATTTAAATGCTCAGTTGACTGGGAACATGTAATGTGGTGAATCTCACACGTCGTCCTGATCAGGTCCAGTCAGAGGAAGTCAGAAGCCGCTTTCAGACTTGCATTGTGGAATATTTTGTGGAATATACTGCAACATTTCGGCTCCTATGACACGGAGGCTAGCCGGTACATGTCCGCTACAGCTCCGAGGTAAAGCAGCGGAACAATTTTCTGAACACAAACAGTATAAAAGACAAAGTCTGCACGATTTCCGCTTTCCAGAGCAAGTCTGAAAGGGGTAAGAGGGTGAGAAGCAGAACCCTCCAGAGTTCCTGGTCTGTGTGGAACGTTCCCGCAGAGGAAACGTGTCCTCTGATGTCAGTCAGCTAGAAAAGCTGTAATCTGATCTAAGAGGACTGATCCAAACATGAAAGCTTCTGATTCTCTGCAGCAGTTTGTGTGTTCAGAGCTTCTTCCATGTTTAATCAGAGGATTTCTCTCTAGCTGCATTTACATGGACAAACATGTCATCTATCCAAATAACATCACTCTGATCAGAGATAGGCTTTACACGATCAGGATTTTTGGGGCCGATCACTGATCAGAGTTTTAAAAAAACGATCACCGATCCGATCATGTGAGGAAGCATTAATACATCTATTTAAATAGCTCGTTTACCTGTATTTATACAGTTTACTGAGTATCATAAAAAGGATTTTTGTTTCCATTTTTTGTCCTGAACTGACTGAGATGAAAAGGTTAAACATCAGTAACCTCTAACGGGCATTCAGGTTTAATCAGGACAAACCAAAATAATATGAGCCAGTGGCACAAATAACAGCCCAACTTAAACAGTCATAACTGAACTTATTTACAGTAACAGTGCAAATGAAGGCAGTAATGCTGCTTCAGAAGTTGGGGCTCGCATCTGATGACGTCATATCAGTGGTCAAACTAATGGAGTGACTGTTTCCCTCAGAAGAACCTCGACGTGAGAATGAACAACCCGCTGCAGCTCAAGTAGTCCGGTATCGCTACAGTAGGCTGGAATATACCTGCTGTGGACACATGCGTCAGCGTCAGGAGCGTTTGTGTACATACTTGCTGAAGCACGTGAGGAGCACGCGGCGGCCGTAGTGCTCAACACTGGAGGTCTCCACGGTCTGGAGTCCTGTTATTTACAGTCTTTGATGGAGACACGGGGACAAACACTTGTGCTGCAACAGTTCAAGGTAAACTGTTGTTTGCGGAAATGCACTGTGTCCTTTCAGTCTAAGAGCGCCATAGTCCTCCTATAGGAAGCATGTTTGCAACCGGCGTCGCCATCCTTTACGTGTGGGTATTCAGGATTGCAAAAACTTTATTGTCCAGCACATAGTGACAGAACTCACGACAAAAACGCCACGAAGACATAAAACACATTCTAGTGAGTACATGTATTCTGCTTTGTTTGTTTTCTAAGTTTTATTGGTGAAAATGAGACTTTTACCAGAGCAGATTCAAAATGACGTCATTGATCGGATCGGTGTATGAAAAGTTAAGGACCGATCAGAAAATTTGAAATGAATGTGAAATATCGGCCAATCCGGTCAAACCGATCCGATCGGTGGAAAGCCTAATCAGAGATTCCAGCTGACATGCTCACATGGACGATGGATAAAGTGATCCCATCTGTTGTATTTACATGATGGACAGATTTAATACCATCATAATACTTTTGCCATGTCCTTGTAAACACAGCTACTGATTGTGATATGAATGACAACATGTTTGTGTTTGCAGAGGTCAGAAGCAGAGATGGAGAACAGAGACTCCAGAACCCGACTGTCTGTCTATGAAGAGTGACTGGTCCAAAGGAAAACCTCCAGACTTCAGTGATGGACCTGGACCTTCAGACCCACGGTAAGAGAAGTGAAACAGAGGTTTCAGGATGTTTGCTGATCTCCCTGTAGTCTCTAGAACTGATGTTCCTTGAATGAATGTTTCTGTGTAAAGCAGTGAAAAGTCCTGTTAACAAGATCGGTACTGCCGTTTGATCATCAATAAATATCTCTGAAGATTTACTCGTCCAACAGAAAACCTCCAGACTTCAGTGACTGACCCTGACCCTCAGACTCACATTGATCTCAAGGTCAAGTTTATTTATATGGATCGTCTCAAGTCGACGTCACAACCTGGAATTCACGTGATCACGAAGCTGGTAGTGGGTGAAAACATGCCTCGCATTTGAACGACGTCTGATAGACTATGAGCCTGAAAAACCTTTTTTTGCACCCTTTTTTAAAATTTTTCTCCACTGGTCTGTCTTTGAAATAATGTTGAAATGACGTTCAGTTTTATGGAAAGTCTTACTGCCGAAGGTAGAAAAAGGTACGAAGTAAAACTACTGTCTGTTGGACAAGTGATGTCGTCGTCTGCCTGCTGGTGCCTGGTTAGATGAACCTACGCAATCGTCTGATGATCAGTTTTCCGATCTTGTGATGTAATTGGTTTTTATCAGGTAAGCCCTGAGTTCAAATCATTTATTTTTTTTATTAAATATTAATTTTCCCCTGGATATTTAAGAAATGGTATATCTTTGCTGAACTTCTCAGGATTTTACACATCGATCAAGCCATAAATTACTGGTTGCTGAAGCTTATCGGTATTTTTCTGATGATGACTTTGTGCAGCGTTTTTAACACTGCAAATGTCTTTTTTCTGCCACTTTTTTGGCTTTTAGTCATATGTGGTAATATTGATGGCAGTAATCTGAATGATTGTAATCAGTCCATCCTGAGGAGACGGGAACAGAACAGGCGGCGCTGTGATTCTGTACATCCACTGATTTAATGGTGTTTTCATCATCTGCACAAAAAAAACTACAGTACAGGGTTTGAGATAGTGATACCACAATACGTGTTTTTTCTGTCAGTCAAAAAGTGATCCCAACATATTGTTGGATGTTTCCATGAACTCAGTGTGAACTGTCAGCATTGATGCACTTGATAGCCGCTAGCTACTTAGTGCGTCGTTCAGGGCTTTTTTCTGTTGTTGTGGTACCTGGGAAACACATCTTCTCTTGTCTGTGTGATGGTCATGTTTATAGCAGCCATACACAGCAGGACTTATGTGCATTTCCAAAGTAGAATAAATGAAGATCGACAAATAATACTGGGTTAGACCCCAATGTACAGGCACCAGGCAGTGAATATGTCCACACACCTAAACTCCAGAGTGGAACAAGGTCCAGCCCTCCTCGAGGATGCTGCTTCCAGAGCCCGAGCTGTTCGTCGAGGTGAGTCCAACTATATCTAGTTGGAACCGTTGAACCTCGCACACCAGCTCAGGCTCCTTTCCAACCAGAGAGGTGACCTTCCACGTCCCCAGAGCTATCCTCTGCAGACAAGTGTCAGACCACCGGGGTCCTCACCGCCTTCGGCCGCCATCCAGCGCCCCTCCCACCCCCCCAAACACACACACGATGAGTCCACAGGAAGGGGGGCACCCATGTTGTCTTTTCGGGCTGAGCCTGACCGGCTCCATGGGGCAAAAGACCAGCCAACAGGCACTCGTCCCACCTCCAGGCCTGGCAAGGGACACGTGGCTCCAATACTGTCTCTCTCCATAAGGGTGTTTGGGCTGCACTCTGTCTGGTCACTCCCCTAGAGACCTGTCTGTCATAGGTGACCCTACCAGGGGCGGCAAACATAAGATACATACGTACATCTGATTATGCACATGAGATCCTCGATAAGGTGGCAGCCCATGGAGGGGCTCGGTCAGGTTAGAAGTGCTCCTTGTAAACACAGCTACTGATTGTGAAATGAATGACAACATGTTTGTGTTTGCAGGGGTCAGAAGCAGAGATGGAGAACAGAGAGTCCAGAACCCGACTGTCTGTCTATGAAGAGTGACTGGTCCAAAGTAAACCCTCCAGACTTCAGTGATGGACCTGGACCTTCAGACTCACGGTAAGAGAAGTGAAACAGAGGTTTCAGGATGTTTGCTGATCTCCCTGTAGTCTCTAGAACTGATGTTCCTTGGATGAATGTTTCTGTGTAAAGCAGTGAAAAGTCCTGTTAACAAGGTCGGTACTGCCGTCTGATCATCAATAGATATCTCTGGAGATTTACTCAACAGAAAACCTCCAGACTTCAGTGACTGACCCTGACCCTCAGACTCACATTGATCTCAAGGTCAAGTTTATTTATATGGATCATCTCAAGTCCACGTCACAACCTGGAATTCACATGACCACGAAGCAGGGCCTGCCAGGTCTGACCAGCATCCTTCCCCACCATCTGAACTCATTAACCACCAGGTAGTGATCAGTGGACAACTTCACCCGAGTGTCCAGGATAAGGGGCCGCAAGTCCGATGACACGACTATGAAATTGAGCTGTAGTCTAAAGCCCTATTCTGATGGGATCAGTATTATACAGGGACCACATGTAATTTGTAATAATTACAGAGATTATAATCCTGCGCGAATTAGTCACGTCTGTGATTAGCGATGCTATAATGGCCCTGCAAATGACCTACTATAATTTGCTAAACTCAGTGGTCCTCTGATATTCCTAATCCAATGTAAATAGGCATCTTTGTGATTTGGAGAGAAATTACATGATTTAAAGGCACAGGATACCTATCATTTCCTTTTTGGTGAAGAATGGAAGCTGCAAAATAGGGTTTCCTTCCAAATTATTATGTTTATGATAATTTGTAATGCATTAACTTTGGAGTCGGAGTGATCGTGGGAAGTTTCACCAGTCATATGGCCTACTGTATATGAAAAATCTGTAAATGGCATTTTCCCACGTGGGCTTGGGCCCCTGGGCCTATGCCTAGAATGCCCATTAGATAATCCGGCCTTGGTAATGATAGTTTACTCACCTGTTTGCATTGTTGTTATAATTCAGAGCAGCAAGCATGGAAGCATGGATCATAACATCATATCCGAAATATGTTCTCTTCGGAAGGTATTTGAGGTACATGGAGTGGTATACCTGAAACAAATTTGAATAAACATAAATAGACAAAAGTGAGTCACATCCTGCCTTAAAAATACTTAAATGTTATATAATGTGAAGCCTTTTGCAACATTTCTGTATTTGAACCTTTCTACTAGTGATGTTGTGTGGATGCACTTTGTCAGATGACCCAGATCTTTCAAAAGCTGCTTTTCTTTAGCAGCTTTCACATGTGCTTGGAGGCCCTCGGACTCTGGCTTGCATCTCTGGCTTGTCACATCAAGCTGCCCGTGAGCACAGCGGTGATAGTGTCTGTTCCCTGGCCAGTCATGTCTGTTGGTAACTTGGTGTATCACTGACACCCACTTCTCTTTCAAGACCTCGGCATCACCCAAACCAGTTTGTGCACTCCACCAAAAATGGTTTATTATGGATGGGATCCACTCTCCTAGGCCTTCACATTCCCCTCTTTTAGCTGCAGCAGCCAACTTTTTTGACACTGCTTTTGCCGCATGCCAGGGATCAAATTCATGACATTTTTCTGGATTGGAGACCCTCATTTCCTTCACAATTTGTGGATGTCTGTCAGTGGAGATTGTTGACACCTTCCTTCAATGGTTGAAAGGGCTTCCTAAAAACCTCTGATCTCCATTGTATTAGAGCTTGAAACCTGGGTGCAGCTTAGTACCTTGAAGTCCACAACCTTTTGACTGCACATCTATAAAACTGTATGTGCAGTATTTGGCTGAGTGGCCAGGTGAGTCGCAGCGGCCATCTCCACAGAATACAACCTCTTCTTCTCGTTATATCATGTCAGTTAAGACAGCATTCTGCTCTTTTGCCCATGTTTTTGGAACAACAGGAAACACAAATGTCTTCCTTAGTGTTTTGTATGTACCGTACCGTGCCGTCTTCTTCCGCTTATCCAGGATCGGGTTACGGGGGCAGCTGCCTAAGCAGGGAAGCCCAGACTTCCCTCACCCCGGCCACAGCCGCCAGCTCATCCGGGGGGATCCCGAGGCGTTCCCAGGCCAACCGGGAGAAGTAGTCCCTCCAGCGTGTCCTGGGTCTCCCCCGGGGTCTGGTCCCGGTGGGACGTGCCTGGAATACCTCACCAGGGAGGCGTCCAGGAGGCATCCTGACCAGATGCCCGAGCCTCCTCCTCTGGCTCCTCTCAATACAGAGGAGCAGTGGCTCTTTGAGTCCCTCCCGGATGACCGAGCTCCTCACCCTATCTCTCAGGGAGAGCCCGGCCACCCTGCGGAGGAAACTCATTTCGGCCGCTTGTACCTGCGATCTCGTTCTTTTGGTCATCAAATCAAATCAAGTTTATTTATATAGCCCTTTACAGTACCCATTGGACACACAAAGTGCTTTGCAGCAGGGGTAACAGAAAAACATTGGGACAGGTGGGGGGGGGGGGAGAAACCACTGTCCCGCCCTCTGCAGAGGACGTGATAATGGGTTAAAAAAAACACCCTCAGTACAATTAAGCACGTATACAGACAATCACAACATCATGACACATGTGGTAGGGATGAGGAGGGGTCCAGAGCCCAGTGAGGGAGGAGACGCAGCCACAACAGGGGGCGCATCTTTCCATCCTCCACCGATTCCTGGTGGGAGGAAGTTAAGGACCAGCTGTGCAGTGGGATGTGTGCATCAGTGTCGTGAAAATGTGTGTGCGTAAGCGGGAGACAGCGGCTCACACACAGTCCGTAGATGATAGAAACGGCCTTCAGAGAGTCCCAACTGTTCTCGTGAAGGGGGGGGGGGGGGGGGTGCAGAGCCTCACTTCTGCAGTTTCTCCAAGGACATTTGGGAGTTAAGGAGCAGCTGCAAGGCCGCTCCCGGGGACCAGATTGAGATAAGGAGATAGTTTGGGTCCAGGCGGAGGCATGTTTCTGTCTGCCTGTAAAGTCTTCAGCAGGTCTCAGAGGCGACCAAATCAGCCAAATTTGTGTTAATTTCCCCCAATCCGAGTCTCCAACTGCTCCAGGTGGAACCCAACATCCTTTATGCTGTCAGACATCGTCCCCAGTTTGCCCCACAGGGCATCCACGCGAGTCAACGTGCACAAAGTTTAAGTCTGAGTGTTGGTAGCTCGGAGAAACAGCTCGGACGGCCGCCTGCCCACAGCTGCCGTCGGCTTCAGAATTTCCCGATGAACCAGGTACCTGACAGCTCCAATCAGCAGGAACCCAGTTATCATAAATCCAAACATGTACAGGTCTTCGGTGTGACCTGCTGGGACCGTCCCGTCCGGACAAGATGCCACCCCCTGCACCTTGTCTCTGGGTAAAAAAATATTATCCGTTGTGTTGAGAGACCCGCCGTCCAGATCCATAGTTGAAGTTTTAGGATTTAGGAGAAGAATGCAGAGAGAGGCTCAGAGGAGTGACAGGACAAAGATTGCAGGGAAAACGGGGAGGAAGGGAGCAGAGCAGAGGAAAGCACGTCTGCACTCGCTGACAGCCGGAAGAGGTCATGACCCACAGCTCATGGCCATAGGTGAGGGTAGGAACGTAGATGGACCAGTAAATCGAGAGCTTCGCCTTCTGGCTCAGCTCCTTCTTCACCATGAAGGACCGAGTCCGCATCACTGCAGACGCCGCACCGATCCGTCTGTCCATCTCCTGCTCCATTTTTCCCTCACTCGTGAAAAAGACCCCAAGATACTTAAACTCCTCTACCTGGGGCAGGACCTCACTCCCGACCCGGAGAGGACACTCCACCCTTTTCCAGGCGAGGACCATGGTCTCGGATTTGGAGGTGCTGATTCTCATCCCGGCCGCTTCACACTCTGCTGCAAATCGCTCCAGCGAGAGCTGGAGATCACGGCCCGACGACGCCAACAGAACCACGTCATCTGCAAACAGCAGAGACCCAATCCTGAGGCCACCAAACCGGATCCCCTCAACACCTCGACTGCGCCTAGAAATCCTGTCCATAAAGGTTATGAACAGGATCGGTGACAGTGGGCAGCCTTGGCGGAGTCCAACTCTCACCGGGAATGGATTTGACCTACAGCTGGAAATGCGGACCAAGCCATGACACCGGTCGTACAGGGACCGGACAGCTCGAACAAGGGGGTCCGGCACCCCGTACTCCCGGAGCACCCCCCACAGGAATCCCCGGGGGACACGATCGAACGCCTTCTCCAAGTCCACAAAGCACATGTAGACTGGTTGGGCGAACTCCCATGCCCCCTCCACGATCCTGAAGAGGGTGTAGAGCTGGTCCACTGTTCCACAACCAGGACGAAAACCACACTGCTCCTCCTCAATCCGAGGTTCGACTATCCGACGGACCCTCCTCTCCAGGACCCCTGAATAGACTTTACCAGGGAGGCTGAGAAGTGTGATCCCCCTGAAGTTGGAACACACCCTCCGATCCCCCTTTTTGAAGAGGGGGACCACCACCCCAGTCTGCCAGTCCAGAGGTACTGTCCCCGATGTCCACGCGATGCTGCAGAGGCGCGTCAGCCAAGACAGCCCCACAGCATCCAGAGCCTTAAGAAACTCGGTGGATCTCATCCACCCCAGGGGCCCGGCCACCGAGGAGCTTTTTGAGTACCTTGGCGACCTCAGCCCCAGTGACAGAAGAGTCCACCCCTGAGTCCTCAAATTCTGCTTCCTCCTCGGAAGACGTGTTGGTGGGATTGAGGACATCTTCGAAGTATTCCCTCCACCGGCCCACGACATCCCGAGTCAAGGTCAGCAGCCCACCATCCCCACTGTACACAGCGTTGACCGTGCACTGCTTCCCCCTCCTGAGCCGCCGGATGGCGGACCAGAAACGCCTCAAAGCCGTCCGGAAGTCGTTCTCCATTGCCTCACCGAACTCCTCCCATGCCCGAGTTTTTGCCTCAGCGACCGCCAGAGCCACGCTCCGCTTGGCCCGCCGATACCTGTCAGCTGCCTCAGGAGTCCCACAGGCCAGGAAGGCCCGGTAGGACTCCTTCTTCAGCTTGACGGCATCCCTCACCGCTGGTGTCCACCAGCGAGTTCGTGGATTACCGCCACGACAGGCACCGACAACCTTACGGCCACAGCTCCGACTAGCAGCCTCAGCAATAGAGGTGCGGAACATAGCCCACTCCGACTCAATGTCCCCCACCTCCCTCGGAACATGGGTGAAGCTCTCCCGGAGGTGGGAGTTAAAGCTCCCCCTGACAGGGGACTCAGCCAGATGTTCCCAGCAGACCCTCACGACACGTGGGCCTGCCAGGTCTGACCGGCAACCTCCCCCACCATCTGAGCCCACTCACCACCAGGTGGTGATCAGTGGACAGCTCCGCCCCTCTCTTTACCCGAGTGTCCAGGATAAGGGGCCGCAAGTCCGATGACACGACTACGAAGTGGATCATGGAACTGCGGCCTAAGGTGTCCTGATGCCAGGTGTAAATGTGAACACTCTTATGCCTGAACATGTTGTTCGTTTTGGAAAATCCATGACGAGCACAGAAGTCCAACAACAAAACACCACTTGGGTTCAGATCAGGGGGGCCGTTCCTCCCGATCACGCCTCTCCAGGTCTCACTGTCGTTGCCCACGTGAGCATTGAAGTCCCCCAGCAGAACAATGGAGTACCCGGAGGGCGCTCTTTCCAACACGCCGTCGAAGAACTCCAGAAAGGGTGGGTACTCTGAACTGCCGTTCAGTGCATAGGCACCAACAACAGTCAGGACCCGTCCCCCCACCCGGAGGCAGAGGGAGGCTACCCTTTCGTCCACTGGAGTGAACCCCAACGCACAGGCGGCGAGCCGGGGGGCAATGAGTATGCCCACACCTGGAGCAACTCCAGAGTGGAACAAGGTCCAGCCCCTCTCGAGGATGGTGTTCCCAAGGCCCGAGCTGTGCGTGGAGGTGAGTCCAACTATCTCTAGTCGGAACCGCTCGACCTCCCGCACCAGCCCAGGCTCTTTGCCAACCAGAGAGGTGACATTCCACGTCCCTAGAGCTAGCTTCTGCAGGCGGGGGTCGGACCGCCAGGGTCTCCCCCGCCCTCAGCCGCCGCCCAACTCCCATTGCACCCGACCCCTATGGCCCCTCTCGCGGGTGGTGGGTCCACAAAACGGGGGGCCCATGTCATCCTTTCGGCTGAGCCCGACCGGGCCCCATGAGCAAAAGCCCAGCCACCAGGTGCTCGCCTCCGGGCCTGGCTCCAGGTGGGGCCCCGGTGACCCACGTCCGGGCGAGGGACACGTGGCTCAGTCGATTTTTATCTCCATAAGGGGTGTTTGTTTTGTATGTGTCTTCACATATTTTTTTAAGGTTCATATTGTCACAAAGCATTTAAATTTAGCAAAATGGATGCAACTAAAGAAAACTGATGCTGCCCAAAGGAGGATTCCTTTCCCCTTGGTCCCACTCAGAGTAGGCTGAGACTGCCACCTGTAGCAACAGCCATTTGCACATGTGAGCTCTCATGTCAACTGTGATCCTTCATTTTGCAGCTCTTTCACATCTTCTGGAGCAATCAGGGAACCACACTTCAAACAATGCTGAAGTAGTTGTTTTAGCTGTTCCTCAAAAACTCTGTCTTCTTTAGTGGCAGATGCAGCACGTGATCCCTGGGAGCTTTGAGAGAACTCAGATGAACTTACATTGTAGTCAGGATCAGGACTTTTGTGCAGTGGCTGACTATCCTCGCTAAATTCATTGTCTGAAGAGAACAGATCCATGGACCGAGTGTCCTCCTATTGTTTATCCAATTCTTGTTTTACTGTGTAAGCGTGGACCATGGAAACAACTTGCTGCACATCAGCTGGCCACTGTACCACTGCATCTGACGTATCTGAATCTGTCTGAGTGGCAGCATTGGTCATATTTGGAGAACACTGTACACTTTTTTATTTATTTATTTTTTTTTCTTTTACTTGTCCTGTCCAGCATCGAAGCAAGCAGAATGGAAATCTGATTGCTTTATTCTGTTGAACAGTTTTGCTTTTACCAAGCGGAGCTTTATGAACATAAGGCTCCACTTGATATCATGTTTATTCATTTTATTTCTTTATTTAAACATTTGTCCATTACACCATTCCATTTCATACTGCTGGGCCTGACAAGGGAGAAATGAAAGTTAACAGAGGTAATGATAGAAAGTGAAACAGAGAGAAAGGAGTAAGGAAGAGGAAGAGAGAGAGGAGAGAAAACATGAATCCACTTACACAGTTCACTGGTACATCTGCACAGCGATCCCTAAACAACCAAGGTCTCTGTTGGAAAACAAAACAAGCAATCCCCTACAGGAGGACCTGCAGGTGGCTTAAATATCCTCAGATCATACAAACACACGCAGAACTACGCAGAGAAGAGGTACAACCTAGTCAGAGCAATGGGAAGTAGAGAAGAGGTACAACCTAGTCATCGCAATGGGAAGCAGTGTCACAGTGTCAACATGCATAATAAAGGGTGCTCCGTGGTGATACAGTCATCCAGATGCAGCCTCGTCTCTGCAAGGAGGAGGAAGCCCGCAAGGCTCATGACCCAGGCCCCCAGCAGCCACCCCCCCCCCCCCCCCCCCCCCCAAAGAGCGGACATGCATCCCCCGAAGGGTGGCAAATGGCGGCCCCAGCCGGAGCCCCCCGCAGTCTGGGGGCCCAGGCCCCAGCGGACCAAGACCAGCAGCTGCCGACCCCACCGGGCGCCGGGCATCCCCCGGAGCGGAGACAGCGCCGGGCCCAGGGCCCAAGCGCACAGGAGCAGCCACCCCCCCCCGGACCCGGGCGGCCCAACTGAAACCCAGGAGGACCGGACCCCCCAGACGACGCCCCCCAGGGCAGGCCAGCCCCACCCCAACGTCCCTGCCCCACACACCTGACACCAGGGCGCCACCACCTCTACCACCCCCTACCCCGCCACCACACTCACACACACACTCCCCACACACCTACCCCAACACTAGGGCTGAAAGATACACCGTCACCGCATCCACATCGAGACACGGACACCCAAGACATCAACACCGCAAGAGCAACCACACAAAAGATACAGATCCCCCCGCGCCCGCCCCGCATACAAAGCCCCGGAAGCCACAAACAAAACCGCACCCCACCAAAGCGCCCGGCCCCCAACCAACCCGCAGCCACACCGCACCACACCGACACCGAGATGCCCGGCACGAACACCGAGATACGAACCTCCGCCCACACCGCCCAGCCCTACCCAACACCTCCATGTACCCCCCCCACACACACACATACACCCACCCACTCCGCTCTCCGACCTTACATACCCACACTCACTCCCTCCCTCCACCCCCAACACTCTCCTCCCTCTACCGTCCACACCTACCCCCACCTCCTCATACCCTCTAACACACACATGCACTCCCCCCACATAACTGCACCAACCCCTCCCTACCCCCCACACACATCGCCCCCACCTCCCTATACCCCCAATACCCCATACAGTCCCCCCCTTACATGTCCAGCCCCGCCCATCTCTCTGACCTATCACACTCCCGCCCTTCCTTCCTTCAGCCCCTCATGACCATCCCTACTAGACACTCACGAGCATGCCACTCCTTCCTCCATCCCCCTTTCCTCCAACCACTTACCCGCATCTCCTCCCTCTTCCAGCCCAAGTTTCCTCCCTCCCACATTTCCTCTTTCACACTCTCTCATTCATTATTCTCACATAC
>JALJCO010010485.1:32500-35000 GCA_023101725.1 Atherinomorus stipes | reverse complement strand
TGTGTGTGCATGTGTGTGGTTGTGTGTGTGTGTGTGTGTGTGAATGGGTGTGTGTGTGTGTGTGTGTGTGTGTGAGGTTGTGTGTGTGGAATGGTTGTGTGTGTGTGTGTGTGTGTGTGTGTGTGTGTGTGTGAATGGTTGTGTGTGTGTGTGTGTGTGTGGTTGTGTGTGTGTGTGTGTGTGTGTGTGTGTGTGTCCCCTCATTCAGGCGGTGACCAGTTCACCAGCGCGAGTGTCCCAGATAAACAGGGTCCATGTTGTCAGCAGAACTACTCTGATTGGCTGAACCACCGTGTGACCCGGCAGCGTGGCGGCTGATTGGTCCAGAGGAAACAAAAGAGAGCTCTGGTTCTGATGATGGAGGGAAATGTGGAGCAGGAGGCCTCCAGTCTGAGCACCAACATGTTACTGGTTCCCATGGAAACACGCAGAGTTTGGCCCTTCAGGGCCTCCGTACACCAGGAGTTCTTCTCAGAGACATCCAGGGACGTCCACCTGACTCGAACCAGCATCTCTGGATGGTCCTGGTGGAAATCCCAGTAAAGCTCCAGTAAAACCAGTAAATCCTCCTCCTGATGCTCAGGGAGAGCTTCTGCACGGATACACAATGCTGCCGTGTGATTGGCTGCTTGGATGTTAGTGGCAGCTCGATGCTGCCGTGTGATTGGCTTTGGATGTTAGTGGCAACTCAATGCTGCCGTGTGATTGGCTGCTTGGATGTTAGTGGCAACTCGATGCTGCCGTGATTGGCTGCTTGGATGTTAGTGGTAACTCGATGCTGCCGTGTGATTGGCTGCTTGGATGTTAGTGGTAACCTCGATGCTGCCGTGTGATTGGCTGCTTGGATGTTAGTGGTAACTCGATGCTGCCGTGTGATTGGCTGCTTGGATGTTAGTGGTAACTCGATGCTGCCGTGTGATTAGCTGCTTGGATGTTAGTGGTAACTTGATGCTGCCATGTGATTGGCTGCTTGGATGTTAGTGGTAACTCGATGCTGCCGTGTGATTGGCTGCTTGGATGTTAGTGATAACTGGATGCTGCCGTGTGATTGGCTGCTTGGATGTTAGTGGTAACCGATGCTGCCGTGTGATTGGCTGCTTGGATGTTAGTGGCAGCTCGATGCTGCCGTGTGATTGGCTGCTTGATGTTAGTGGCAGCTCGATGCTGCCGTGTGATTGGCTGCTTGGATGTTAGTGGCAGCTCGATGCTGCCGTGTGATTGGCTGCTTGGATGTTAGTGGCAGCTCGATGCTGCCGTGTGATTGGCTGCTTGGATGTTAGTGGCAGCTCGATGCTGCCGTGTGATTGGCTGCTTGGATGTTAGTGGTAACTCGATGCTGCCGTGTGATTGGCTGTTTGGATGTTAGTGGTAACTCGATGCTGCCGTGTGATTGGCTGCTTGGATGTTAGTGGCAGCTCGATGCTGCCGTGTGATTGGCTGCTTGATGTTAGTGGCTCGATGCTGCCGCGTGATTGTCTGCTTGGATGTTAGTGGCAACTCGATGCTGCCGTGTGATTGGCTGCTTGGATGTTAGTGGTAACTCGATGCTGCCGTGTGATTGGCTGCTTGGATGTTAGTGGCAACTGGATGCTGCCGTGGGATTGGCTGCTTGGATGTTAGTGGTAACTCGATGCTGCCGTGTGATTGGCTGCTTGGATGTTAGTGGTAACTCGATGCTGCCGTGTGATTGGCTGCTTGGATGTTAGTGGCAACTCGATGCTGCCGTGTGATTGGCTGCTTGGATGTTAGTGGCAACTCGATGCTGCCGTGTGATTGGCTGCTTGATGTTAGTGGCAGCTCGATGCTGCCGTGTGATTGGCTGCTTGATGTTAGTGGCAGCTCGATGCTGCCGTGTGATTGGCTGCTTGGATGTTAGTGGCAGCTCGATGCTGCCGTGTGATTGGCTGCTTGGATGTTAGTGGCAGCTCGATGCTGCCGTGTGATTGGCTGCTTGGATGTTAGTGGTAACTCGATGCTGCCGTGTGATTGGCTGCTTGGATGTTAGTGGTAACTCGATGCTGCCGTGTGATTGGCTGCTTGGATGTTAGTGATAACTCGATGCTGCCGTGTGATTGGCTGCTTGGATGTTAGTGGTAACTCGATGCTGCCGTGTGATTGGCTGCTTGGATGTTAGTGATAACTCGATGCTGCCGTGTGATTGGCTGCTTGGATGTTAGTGGTAACTCGATGCTGCCGTGGGATTGGCTGCTTGGATGTTAGTGGTAACTCGATGCTGCCATGTGATTGGCTGCTTGGATGTTAGTGATAACTCGATGCTGCCGTGATTGGCTGCTTGGATGTTAGTGATAACTCGATGCTGCCGTGTGATTGGCTGCTTGGATGTTAGTGGCAGCTCGATGCTGCCGTGTGATTGGCTGCTTGATGTTAGTGGCAGCTCGATGCTGCCGTGTGATTGGCTGCTTGGATGTTAGTGATAACTCGATGCTGCCGTGTGATTGGCTGCTTGGATGTTAGTGATAACTCGATGCTGCCGTGTGAT
>JALJCO010010485.1:0-25000 GCA_023101725.1 Atherinomorus stipes | reverse complement strand
CCAGGGAGACTCACCTGTCTGAGGTCTGACAGAGACCAGGTAGACTCACCTGTCTGAGGTCTGACAGAGACCAGGTAGACTCACCTGTCTGAGGTCTGACAGAGACCAGGTAGACTCACCTGTCTGAGGTCTGACAGAGACCAGGTAGACTCACCTGTTTGTGGGGTCCTGGTGGAGGTCCTGACCTGTTCTTCTTCTGTGGTGGTTTTCAGGGATGAGAGGAACCAGTCCATCATCGTGAGCGGAGAATCCGGAGCTGGGAAGACGGTCTCTGCGAAGTACGCCATGCGGTTCTTCGCCACGGTGGGCGGGTCCGCCAACGACACCAGCTGGAGGAGAAGGTCCTGGCCTCCAGCCCCATCATGGAGGTGAGCACGCCGTGTGATGTCACCGTGATGCGAAGGCGTCCAGGCTCAGGAACGTGTCCGCCATCTTTCCCACCAGGCCATCGGGAACGCCAAAACCACCCGGAACGACAACAGCAGCCGCTTCGGGAAGTACATCCAGATCGGCTTCAGCAGACGCTACCACATCATCGGGGCCAACATGAGGACGTACCTGCTGGAGAAGTCCCGCGTGGTCTTCCAGGTGAGTCGGCTCGGCCCGGTCCGGCCGGGTCCTGCTCCGGACGGAGGCGGACGCTTCTTCTTCTGCTCCCTCCGCTCTGCTTCCCGTCTGGTCGACTCTCTGAGCATCTGTCTGCATAACGTTCAACAACAACGATGGATCTGGTCATCAGGGTCCAGGATTTCAAAACTCTGAATCCACATCAAATCCCTGGATTCAGGTCCACGGATCTCAGATTGATATCTGGGTGTTTCCAAACTTTGGTGGATTGGATCAAAATGATCCTGTAACAAATCCGTCCCTCCCACTGGATCATTGACAGGAAACAGGAAATGATGTCATAAAGAACTTGTAATGAGCATGTGTCTGATCAATAGGAGATTATCACGCTTCCGTGTTCCGAACTTCCGGTTTGAAACAGTTAGACGGCCCACTTCCGGCCCAGTTCAATGTCCCTGCTTTACTTCGTAGATAACGTGAATAAACGCCAACCCTACTGAAATTTTCACGGATTCCAGACTGAAGTGATACTAAGGAAGAAGTGGATCAAAGCGATTCTCCAGAGTGAAGGGCCGAACTTTATGATAAAACAACGTAGCATGCTAGCATTAGCCAGCTAGCGTTTACTGACGTGCTTAACATTGTGCGTCTTAAAACACACATACATCTGAAAATCGGGTCTGTACCCCCCCGTTTCCAGTGGAACAACTGGGGACTGCCAAGAAAAGAGACGCTTTCAGATGCTTGTGTGTTTTCAGCCGCACAAAGTTAGGCACGTTATCGAGCTGGCTAATGCTAACCAAAGATTAGAGTATTTTTTAGGTTGATTGAGTAAAAATATAAGATTCCATCACCAAACCAACATAATTACATTAGATCAATGAAAACGTGTTCTTTCATATCAACTACGCTCAAATATTCTTTTTAGAGTGACTCAGCAGCAGAATGTCCTCTGAAAGGGACAAACTCACTCAGCTCAGCATGAAGAGGTGAAGAGCAAGATGCTGGACAAGCAGTTAAAGTAATGAATTTATGTGAAAATGAAACATGGTTATCAGTTATTTATGCAAACATTTTTATTTATGGAGCGTCAACATGTTTAATTTGACAGAAATTGAACTTTGCAGGTTTGTTTGTATCAACTGTCACTAAATTCTGAGCTATGAGCAGATCTTGTTTACTTATTTTAAATGATGGACTGCAATCACAGCTACGTTCAGATTTGGGGAAATGTAGATGTGTCGTTTGTCACACGAGCATCCGTTCATCCCTGCTGTTGCAGGTCGCCACTAAGGGGCGCTATTCATGGTTATTGTGATGTCAGAAAGTGAAGAAGAAGAGAACATTTGGCTTTTTTAGATAGCAGAAAGCTGCAGCAATGAATGAATTAACAAACGGACCAACCAACCAACCAATGCACCAGGAGGCGTTTGTCGGGATGCAACCGGTATGAGAGACAAAAGACGGCTTTCCAGAACAAGTTTGAAAGTGTTGAAACTGTATTTTTGCCTAAAATGCTTTGAGTGGTCCACATAGTGAGTAATTTAGCGCTTCGCTGGAACATGAAATGTTGTCCATGGGTGCAGTTTCAAATGTGGTTACACGTCAAATCTTAAAAGTGAAAAACAGGTCTCACGCAAAAATAATTTACTTAGCAGAAACAAGAGCACTATGTTTGTTGTAAATTTGGCTCCATCACGATGCGTATGAAACATTTCATTTTTAAAAATATTACATGATCATATTTCCTCAGTATGAGGGAGCAGATTTATGTAGCAGATTCAGAGTGAAAGATGTGTAGTTAGTGACTGCAGCTGCAACCTCATTGTTTTCCACCTAAAGATCCTCCTCACATCCACCTCAGAGTAGAGCCGCTGCTCCTCCGTGTAGAGAGGAGCCAGATGAGGAGGCTCGGTCATCAGGGGGGGGCTCAAAGTAGAGCCGCTGCTCCTCCGTATAGAGAGGAGCCAGATGAGGAGGCTCGGTCATCAGGGGGGGGCTCAAAGTAGAGCCGCTGCTCCTCCGTATAGAGAGGAGCCAGATGAGGAGGCTCGGGCATCTGGTCAGGATGCCTCCTGGACGCCTCCCTGGTGATCCAGGCACGTCCCACCGGGACCAGACCCCGGGGGAGACCCAGGACACGCTGGAGGGACTACGTCTCATCCCGGACAAGACCCCAAGGAGACCCAAGACACGCTGGAGGGACTACGTCTCATCCCAGACAAGACCCCGGGAGACCCAGGACACGCTGGAGGGACTACGTTTCATCCCGGACAAGACCCCGAGGAGACCCAGGACACGCTGGAGGACTCGTCTCATCCCGGACAAGACCCCAAGGAGACCCAAGACACGCTGGAGGGACTACGTCCCATCCCAGACAAGACCCCGGGGGAGACCCAAGACACGCTGGAGGGACTACGTCTCATCCCGGACAAGACCCCAAGGAGACCCAAGACACGCTGGAGGGACTACGTCTCATCCCGGACCAGACCCCGAGGAGACCCAGGACACGCTGGAGGGACTACGTCTCATCCCAGACAAGACCCCGGGAGACCCAGGACACGCTGGAGGGACTACGTTTCATCCCGGACAAGACCCCGAGGAGACCCAGGACACGCTGGAGGGACTACGTCTCATCCCGGACAAGACCCCAAGGAGACCCAAGACACGCTGGAGGGACTACGTCTCATCCCAGACAAGACCCCGGGGAGACCCAAGACACGCTGGAGGGACTACGTCTCATCCCGGACAAGACCCCAAGGAGACCCAAGACACGCTGGAGGGACTACGTCTCATCCCGGACCAGACCCCGAGGAGACCCAGGACACGCTGGAGGGACTACGTCTCATCCCAGACAAGACCCCGGGAGACCCAGGACACGCTGGAGGGACTACGTCTCATCCCGGACAAGACCCCGGGAGACCAGGACACGCTGGAGGGACTACGTCTCATCCCGGACAAGACCCCGGGAGACCCAGGACACGCTGGAGGGACTACGTCTCATCCCGGACAAGACCCCCGGGAGACCAGGACACGCTGGAGGGACTACGTCTCATCCCGGACAAGACCCCGGGAGACCAGGACACGCTGGAGGGACTACGTCTCATCCCGGACAAGACCCCGGGAGACCCAGGACACGCTGGAGGGACTACGTCTCATCCCGGACAAGACCCCGGGAGACCCAGGACACGCTGGAGGGACTACGTCTCATCCCGGACAAGACCCCGGGAGACCCAGGACACGCTGGAGGGACTACGTCTCATCCCAGACAAGACCCCGGGAGACCCAGGACACGCTGGAGGGACTACGTTTCATCCCGGACAAGACCCCGAGGAGACCCAGGACACGCTGGAGGGACTACGTCTCATCCCAGACAAGACCCCGGGAGACCCAGGACACGCTGGAGGGACTACGTTTCATCCCGGACAAGACCCCGAGGAGACCCAGGACACGCTGGAGGGACTACGTCTCATCCCGGACAAGACCCCAAGGAGACCCAAGACACGCTGGAGGGACTACGTCTCATCCCAGACAAGACCCCGGGGGAGACCCAAGACACGCTGGAGGGACTACGTCTCATCCCGGACAAGACCCCAAGGAGACCCAAGACACGCTGGAGGGACTACGTCTCATCCCGGACCAGACCCCGAGGAGACCCAGGACACGCTGGAGGGACTCGTCTCATCCCAGACAAGACCCCGGGAGACCCAGGACACGCTGGAGGGACTACGTCTCATCCCGGACAAGACCCCGGGAGACCAGGACACGCTGGAGGGACTACGTCTCATCCCGGACAAGACCCCGGGAGACCCAGGACACGCTGGAGGGACTACGTCTCATCCCGGACAAGACCCCGGGAGACCAGGACACGCTGGAGGGACTACGTCTCATCCCGGACAAGACCCCGGGAGACCAGGACACGCTGGAGGGACTACGTCTCATCCCGGACAAGACCCCGGGAGACCCAGGACACGCTGGAGGGACTACGTCTCATCCCGGACAAGACCCCGGGAGACCCAGGACACGCTGGAGGGACTACGTCTCATCCCGGACAAGACCCCGGGAGACCCAGGACACGCTGGAGGGACTACGTCTCATCCCGGACGAGACCCCGGGAGACCCAGGACACGCTGGAGGGACTACGTCTCATCCCGGACGAGACCCCGAGGAGACCCAGGACACGCTGGAGGGACTACGTCTCATCCCAGACAAGACCCCGAGGAGACCCAGGACACGCTGGAGGGACTACGTCTCATCCCGGACAAGACCCCGGGAGACCAGGACACGCTGGAGGGACTACGTCTCATCCCGGACAAGACCCCGGGAGACCCAGGACACGCTGGAGGGACTACGTCTCATCCCGGACAAGACCCCGGGAGACCAGGACACGCTGGAGGGACTACGTCTCATCCCGGACAAGACCCCGGGAGACCCAGGACACGCTGGAGGGACTACGTCTCATCCCGGACAAGACCCCGGGAGACCAGGACACGCTGGAGGGACTACGTCTCATCCCGGACAAGACCCCGGGAGACCCAGGACACGCTGGAGGGACTACGTCTCATCCCGGACAAGACCCCGGGAGACCCAGGACACGCTGGAGGGACTACGTCTCATCCCGGACAAGACCCCGGGAGACCCAGGACACGCTGGAGGGACTACGTCTCATCCCGGACAAGACCCCGGGAGACCCAGGACACGCTGGAGGGACTACGTTTCATCCCGGACAAGACCCCGAGGAGACCCAGGACACGCTGGAGGGACTACGTCTCATCCCAGACAAGACCCCGAGGAGACCCAGGACACGCTGGAGGGACTACGTCCCACCGGGACCAGACCCCGGGGGAGACCCAGGACACGCTGGAGGGACTATGTCTCATCCCGGACAAGACCCCCGAGGAGACCCAAGACACGCTAGAGGGACTACGTCTCATCCCGGACAAGACCCCGGGAGACCCAGGACACGCTGGAGGGACTACGTCTCATCCCGGACAAGACCCCGGGAGACCCAGGACACGCTGGAGGGACTACGTCTCATCCCGGACAAGACCCCAGGGAGACCCAGGACACGCTGGAGGGACTACGTCTCATCCTGGACGAGCCCCCGGGAGACCCAGGACACGCTGAAGGGACCACGTCTCATCCTGGACGAGACCCAGGGAGACCCAGGACACGCTGGAGGGACTACGTCTCATCCCGGACAAGACCCCGGGAGACCCAGGACACGCTGGAGGGACTACGTCTCATCCCAGACAAGACCCCGAGGAGACCCAGGACACGCTGGAGGGACTACGTCTCATCCCAGACAAGACCCCGAGGAGACCCAGGACACGCTGGAGGGACTACGTCCCACCGGGACCAGACCCCGGGGGAGACCCAGGACACGCTGGAGGGACTATGTCTCATCCCGGACAAGACCCCGAGGAGACCCAAGACACGCTAGAGGGACTACGTCTCATCCCGGACAAGACCCCGGGAGACCCAGGACACGCTGGAGGGACTACGTCTCATCCCGGACAAGACCCCGGGAGACCCAGGACACGCTGGAGGGACTACGTCTCATCCCGGACAAGACCCCGGGAGACCCAGGACACGCTGGAGGGACTACGTCTCATCCCGGACAAGACCCCGGGAGACCCAGGACACGCTGGAGGGACGACGTCTCATCCCGGACCAGACCCCGAGGAGACCCAGGACACGCTGGAGGGACTACGTCTCATCCCAGACAAGACCCCGGGAGACCCAGGACACGCTGGAGGAACTACGTCTCATCCCGGACAAGACCCCGAGGAGACCCAGGACACGCTGGAGGGACTACGTCTCATCCCGGACCAGACCCGAGGAGACCCAGGACACGCTGGAGGGACTACGTTTCATCCCGGACCAGACCCCGGGAGACCCAGGACACGCTGGAGGGACTACGTCTCATCCCGGACCAGACCCCGGGAGACCCAGGACACGCTGGAGGGACTACGTTTCATCCCGGACAAGACCCCGAGGAGACCCAGGACACGCTGGAGGGACTACGTCTCATCCCGGACCAGACCCCGGGAGACCCAGGACACGCTGGAGGGACTACGTCTCATCCTGGACAAGACCCCGGGGGAGACCCAAGACACGCTGGAGGGACTACGTCTCATCCTGGACAAGACCCCGGGGGAGACCCAGGACACGCTGGAGGGACTACGTCTCATTCCGGACAAGACCCCGGGGGAGACCCAGGACACGCTGGAGGGACTGCGTCTCATCCTGGACGAGACCCCAGGAGACCAAGGACACGCTGGAGGGACTACGTCTCATCCCGGACCAGACCCCAGGAGACCCAGGACACGCTGGAGGGACTACGTCCCACCGGGACCAGACCCCGGGGGAGACCCAGGACACGCTGGAGGGACTACGTCCCACCGGGACCAGACCCCGGGGGAGACCAAGGACACGCTGGAGGGACTACGTCCCACCGGGACCAGACCCCGGGGGAGACCAAGGACACGCTGGAGGGACTACGTCCCACCGGGACCAGACCCCGGGGGAGACCAAGGACACGCTGGAGGGACTACGTCCCACCGGGACCAGACCCCGGGGGAGACCCAGGACACGCTGGAGGGACTACGTCTCCCGGCTGGCCTGGGAACGCCTCGGGATCCCCTAGATGAGCTGGGGTCTGTGGCCGGGGTGAGGGAAGTCTGGGCTTCCCTGCTTAGGCAGCTGCCCCCCCCCGACCCGATCCCGGATAAGCGGAAGAAGACGGTACAGGAGGATAAAATCTCATTTGAAATATCCAATTTCTGATCAGATCTGGAAAAAGTCCAATCTGGATTAATCCTGGTGGACTATGTTTGAAATACTCAATGCTATTGATCAAACTTTTTCCACCTGAAAAGCGGGACGGGGTGACGCTCCTTGCCCCAACGGTACGCACCTGGCTGGATATGTGGTCGACTCCTGGGGCAGATGGGAGATCACGTGTCAGTCGGTTCTGTCCGTCGAGGATGTTGAAGATCTGGACCTAGGGCTGGGCGATAACGGCCAAAAATACATATCAGGATATACTGAGCAGTCCACCTCGGTAACGATAAAACGATAAAAGTACTGTGAAACTGAAATACAAACATACAAATATACAAATGAATGAATGATTTATTAATTATTAAATTGATTAACTCAAATGAGTTAGATTCTTATTTACATATGAGCAAATATTACTTTGTGTCCATGGAAACCAGAGCTGAGTCTCCCATTAAATGTGCACACACGACTACCGATTAGCTTGAATGCTAACTTAACATTGAAAAACCTATAGACAGGCTAACACAATTAGCATCACAGAAAACATGTAAAAGATGATGAAAAACACGAAGCTTCAGTTCAGGAACGTCATGTTCCAAGAAAGTACGGCAAGTTGGAGAGAACAAAAAAGTCCTGTGCGGCAATTCCACTGCCGGCTTTCTTAAAGGGGCCGCTGCACCGAACCTACCGACATGGGAAAATTTCGTCGGTTATTGCTGGAAATGTCTGTGTCAGTAAATTTTCGGTTTATCGCCCAGTCCTATCAGTACCTGTTTGGATTTATGCTGTGCTATCAACACTCAGACTCTGGTGTTGCATGAGCTAGATGCCATTCAGCTTTTTCTTTTTTTTTTATACTATTATGATCCCTGAGGGGGAATCAGGTTTCTGCATTTCACCATCTCTGTACTGCGAGTATCAGAGAGCAGGGGGCTGCTACTTAAAGCGCCCGGGGAGCAGTTGGGGGGGGGTAAGGACCTTGCTCAGGGGTCCACAGTGGTTCACCTAGGAGTCGGTGCATATGTGGAGAAGTTGGTCCGGCTCCTGGAAAATTGACCCCTGATTAGGCTGATTGATGTTGCCATGGAGACCTGTTGAGGACTGGAAGTAGACACCACGTCCAACCTGCCCCAAACATCTTCTGCTGTCTAATCTGAGCCCTTGAGCAGCCTGTTGTTTGGGAACTGAAGCTCTCTCTGAACATCCCAGTGGAAGTTGTGTGAATGGACACTGAGTCTGAGTTTGTGCTTATCTGTATGGTGTGTCTTTTGTTTGTCTCCAAGTTCTTCACCTGCGTACGTACAGAGTTCAGAGACCTCTTTTTTACCACCTTTCCTCATGTTGTTATTTTCCACATCTGCACAGGTGTGAAGGGCCGCGTGGCCTCGGTCTGCCTGATCATGTCTTGCTTATATGTTGTGTTTGTGTCTTGGACGGGTTGGACTGAAACATGAATTTCCCCTCGGGGATCAATAAAGTGTCTTTGATTTGATTTGTGTTCCAGGCCGAGGACGAGAGGAATTACCACGTCTTCTACCAGCTGTGTGCGTCCGCCACGCTGCCGGAGTTCAAGGAGCTGAGCCTCAGTATGTTCACGCATCCACCTGTCCTTACATTTGTCCACATGCCTGTCCTTTTCTCTGTCTGTCCTCCCATCCACCTGTCCTTACATTTGTCCACACGCCTGTCCTTTTCTCTGTCTGTCCTCCCATCCACCTGTCCTTACATTTGTCCACACGCCTGTCCTTTTCTCTGTCTGTCCTCCCATCCACCTGTCCTTACATTTGTCCACACACGCCTGTCCTTTTCTCCGTCTGTCCTCCCATCCACCTGTCCTTACATTTGTCCACACGCCTGTCCTTTTCTCCGTCTGTCCTCCCATCCACCTGTCCTTACATTTGTCCACACGCCTGTCCTTTTGTCTGTCTGTCCTCCCATCCGCCTGTCCTTCCGTCAGTCCTCCTGCCTCTCTATTTGTCTGACAAAAGGGTCAGTAGGACCAAATAAGACCCAAAATGACTGTTAGACAATTTAGGACCCAATGAGTCTCCAAAGGAACCAGTAGAACATTCTATGACCCAGTAGGACCCAGTTGGACCCAAGAAGACTCAGTAGGAACCAGTAGGACCGTGTATGACCCGGTGTACCAAGTCGGTCTTAGTAGGACCCAGTAGGACCCAAGAGGACTCAGTGGGAACCAGTAGGGCCTTGCAAGACCCTGTGGGACCAGTGGGACTCAGTAGGACTTAATAGGACCCAGTTGGAACTGGGATCATTTACGACGCAGCAGGACTAGTAGGATCCTGCTAGACTCAGGATCCAGAAGGGATTCTAGATAGTTCTGGATCAGGTCTCGGGTTGCAAAGTTAGGGCAGAATGTGGACATCTGATGTGTCTCTTGTGTCTCTCAGCCAGTGCAGAGGACTTCAGCTACACGTCTTTAGGAGAGAACATCTTCATAGAAGGCGTGAACGATGCTGAAGACTTCAGGAAGACCAGGGAGGCCTTCACTCTGCTGGGTAACCACTCTTCACACAACCTGCGCAGCGTTTCAGCTGAAATATCGGTCCTGGTTTCAGATCTGGTTCAGATGCAGTTTCAGTTCTGGATTCATCTGGTTCAGATGCAGTTTCAGTTCTGGTTTCATCTGGTTCAGATCTGGTTCAGATGAAGTTTCAGTTCTGGATTCATCTGGTTCAGATCCACAATCAGTTCTGGTTTCATCTGGTTCAGATCCACAATCAGTTCTGGATTCATCTGGTTCAGATCTGGTTCAGATGAAGTTTCAGTTCTGGATTCATCTGGTTCAGATGCAGTTTCAGTTCTGGATTCATCTGGTTCAGATCTGTTTCAGTTCTGGATTCATCTGGTTCAGATCCGGTTTCCAGTGCTGGTTTCATCTGGTTCAGATGTAGTTTCAGTTCTGGATTCATCTGGTTCAGATCCACAATCAGTTCTGGATTCATCTGGTTCAGATGCAGTTTCAGTTCTGGTTTCAGATCTGGTTCAGATGCAGTTTCAGTTCTGGATTCATCTGGTTCAGATGCAGTTTCAGTTCTGGTTTCATCTGGTTCAGATCCACAATCAGTTCTGGATTCATCTGGTTCAGATGCAGTTTCAGTTCTGGTTTCAGATCTGGTTCAGATCCACAATCAGTTCTGGATTCATCTGGTTCAGATCCAGTTTCAGTTCTGGTTTCAGTGTTCGGTTTCGGTTCAGATCTGATTTCAGACCTGGTTCACATCCAGTTTCCGTTCTTTTTCCAGCTGGTTTAGATCTTTTTCAGATCTGGTTTCTGTCCTGGTTTCATCTGGTTCAGATCCAGTTTCAGTTCTGGTTTCAGTGTTCGGTTTCGGTTCAGATCTGATTTCAGACCTGGTTCACATCCAGTTTCCGTTCTTTTTCCAGCTGGTTTAGATCTGTTTCCGTGCTGGTTTCATCTGGTTCAGATGTAGTTTCAGTTCTGGATTCATCTGGTTCAGATCCGGTTTCAGTTCTGGTTTCATCTGGTTCAGATGTAGTTTCAGTTCTGGATTCATCTGGTTCAGATCCGGTTTCAGTTCTGGTTTCATCTGGTTCAGATGTAGTTTCAGTTCTGGATTCATCTGGTTCAGATCTGGTTCAGATGAAGTTTCAGTTCTGGATTCATCTGGTTCAGATCCGGTTTCAGTTCTGGTTTCATCTGGTTCAGATGTAGTTTCAGTTCTGGATTCATCTGGTTCAGATCCGGTTTCAGTTCTGGTTTCATCTGGTTCAGATGTAGTTTCAGTTCTGGATTCATCTGGTTCAGATCCGGTTTCAGTTCTGGTTTCATCTGGTTCAGATGTAGTTTCAGTTCTGGATTCATCTGGTTCAGATGTAGTTTCAGTTCTGGTTTCATCTGGTTCAGATGTAGTTTCAGTTCTGGTTTCATCTGGTTCAGATGTAGTTTCAGTTCTGGTTTCATCTGGTTCAGATGTAGTTTCAGTTCTGGTTTCATCTGGTTCAGATGTAGTTTCAGTTCTGGATTCATCTGGTTCAGATGCAGTTTCAGTTCTGGTTTCATCTGGTTCAGATCCGGTTTCAGTTCTGGTTCCAGCTGGTTTAGATCTTTTTCAGATCTGGTTTCTGTCCTGGTTTCATCTGGTTCAGATCCGGTTTCAGTTCTGGATTCATCTGGTTCAGATCCAGTTTCAGTTCTGGTTCCAGCTGGTTCAGATCATCTCTGTTTCTCTGCAGGCATCAAGGAGAGCAGTCAGAGCAGTATCTTCAAGATAATAGCCTCCATCCTCCATCTGGGGAACGTTGAGATCCGCTCAGAGAGGGACGGAGAGTCCTGTCACATCCCGGTAGGTGGTTCCGGTGGTCCTAGTGGTCCCGTTGGTCCCAGTGGTCCCGGTGGTCCAGCTGCTCCGAGTTTCTCCTCTGATGGAGACGTGTTTGTGTTGCAGAGAGACGACCTCCACCTCCAGCACTTCTGCAGGCTGCTGGGGGTGGAGCTGCAGCAGATGGAGCACTGGCTCTGCCACCGGAAGCTGGCCACCACCTCCGAGACCTACGTCAAGAACATGTCCGCCAAACAGGCCGCTAACGCCCGCGACGCCCTCGCCAAGCGCATCTACGCTCGTCTGTTCGACTGGATTGTGGAACACATCAACAGGGCGCTCCAGACGTCGTCCAAACAGCACTCCTTCATCGGCGTTCTGGACATCTATGGGTAAGTAGACAACACACCTGGAATACACCTAAACCTCACCCGGAATACACCTTAAACAAACCTGAAATACACCTGAAACACACCTGGAATACACCTGGAACTCACCTGGAATACACCTGAAACACACCCGGAATACACATGAAACACACCCGAAATACACTTAGAATACACATGAAACACGCCTGGAACACACCTAAAACACACCTGAAACACACCTGAAATACACCTGAAACACACCTGGAACACACCTGGAATACATCTAAAATATGCTCAGAATACAGCTGAAACACACCTGAAACTACACCTGAAACACACCTGGAATACACTGAAAATATGCTCAGAATACAGCTGAAACACATCTGAAACTAACCTGAAACACACCTGGAACACACCTGGAATACACCTGGAATACACCTGAAACACACCTGGAACATAACTGGAATACACCCGAAACACATCTGGAATACACCTGAAACACACCTGGAATACACCTGGAACACACCTGGAATACACTGAAAATATGCTCAGAATAGAGCTGAAACACATCTGAAACTAACCTGAAACACACCTGGAACATAACTGGAATACACCCGAAACACATCTGGAATACACCTGAAACACACCTGGAATACACCTGGAACACACCTGGAATACACCGAAAATATGCTCAGAATACAGCTGAAACACACCTGAAACTCACCAGAAACACACCTGGAACACACCTGGAATACACCGAAAATATGCTCAGAATAGAGCTGAAACACATCTGAAACTAACCTGGAACCCACCTGGAATACACCTGAAACACACCTGGAACACACCTGGAATACACCTGAAACACACCTGGAACATATCTGGAATACACCCGAAACACATCTGGAATACACCTGAAACACACCTGGAATACACCTGAAACACACCTGGAACACACCTGGAATACACCCGAAACACATCTGGAATACACCTGAAACACACCTGAAACACACCTGGAATACACCTGGAACACACCTGGAACACACCTGGAATACACCTGAAACACACCTGAAACACACCTGGAATACACCTGAAACACACCTGGAACACACCCGAAACACATCTGGAATACACCTGAAACACACCTGAAACACACCTGGAATACACCTGAAACACACCTGGAACACACCTGGAATACACCCGAAACACATCTGGAATACACCTGAAACACACCTGAAACACACCTGGAATACACCTGGAACACACCTGGAATACACCGAAAATATGCTCAGAATATAGCTGAAACACATCTGAAACTAACCTGAAACACACCTGGAATACACCTGGAACACACCTGGAATACACCTGAAACACACCTGGAACATATCTGGAATACACCCGAAACACATCTGGAATACTGTACACCTGAAACACACCTGGAATACACCTGAAACACACCTGGAACACACCTGGAATACACCCGAAACACATCTGGAATACACCTGAAACACACCTGGAATACACCTGAAACTCACCTGGATTACACCTAAAAACACACTCGGCATACATCTGAAACACATATGAAATACACCTGAAACAAACCTGGAATATACCTGAAACACACCTGTAATACGCCTTAAATACGCCCAGAATACAGCTGAAACACACCTGAAACTCACCAGAAACACACCTGGAATACACCGAAAATACGCTCAGAATACAGCTGAAACACATCTGAAACTAACCTGAAACACACCTGGAATACACCTGAAACACACCTGGAACACACCTGGAATACACCTGAAACACACCTGGAACATACCTGGAATACACCTGAAACACACCTGGAACACACCTGGAATACACCTGAAACACACCTGGAACATACCTGGAATGCACCTAAAACACACCTGGAACACACCCGAAACACTCCAGAAATACACCTGGAATTCACCTGGAGAACACCTGAAATATGCCCAGAATACCCCCAAAAAACATCTCAAAATACCTGAAACACACCTGGAACACACCTGGAATACAACTGAATCTCACCTGCAATATACCTGAAGCACACCTGGAATACACCTGAAACTCACCTAGAATACACCTGGAATACAAATGAATCTCACCTGAAATAAACCTGAAAAATACACCTGGAATCCACCTGGAATACAACTGAATCTCACCTGCAATATACCTGAAACACACCTTGAATACAACTGAATCTTACCTGCAATACACCTGAAACACACTTCAAATACACCTGAAACACACATGAAACACACTTGAAATACACCTGATAAAAACCTGGAAAACACCTAAAACACACCTGGAAAACACCTAAAACACACCTGGAATACACCTAAAACACACATGAAACACACTTGAAATACACCTGATAAAAACCTGAAACACACCTGAAATTCACCTGGAACACACCTGGAACACACCTGGAATACACCCGAATACACCTGCAACACACCTGGAATACACCTGAATCACACCTGGAACATACCTGGAATACACCTGGAATACACCTGGAATACACCTGCAACACACCTGGAATGCACCTGAAACACACCTGGAACATACCTGGGACCTACCCCCCCCACCGGCCCCCCCCCCCCCACAAATACACCTGAAACACACCTGGAACATACCTGGAACACACCTACACATGAAACACACTTGAAATACACCTGATAAAAACCTGGAAAACACTTAAAACACACCTGGAATACACCTAAAACACACATGAAACACACTTGAAATACACCTGGAATACACCTGGAATACACCTGAAACACACCTGGAACACGCCTGAAACACACCTGGAACACACCTGGAATACACCTGGAATACACCTGAAACACACATGAAACACACCTGGAACACACCTGGAACACGCCTGAAACACACCTGGAACACGCCTGGAACACACCTAAAACACACATGAAACACACCTGGAATACACCTGATAAAAACCTGAAACACACCTGGAATACACATGAAACACACCTGAAACACACCTGGAATACACATGAAACACACCTGAAACACACCTGGAACACACCTGGAATGCACCTGAAACACTCCTGGAATACACCTAAAACACACATGAAACACACATGAAACACATCTGGAATACACCTAAAACTCACCTGAAACACACCTGGAATACACCTGGAATACAAACCTGGAATACACCAACACATGGAATACACCTGAAACACACCTGAAACACACCCCCTGGAATACACACCTGGAACACACCTGAAACATAAACCCGTTTTGAATACCTAATCCCCCTGGAATACACCTGCACCCGCTGCGGGTGTTTGTTCCTGTGATCAGAAGTGTGTGTGTGTCTGCAGGTTCGAGACGTTCGAGGTGAACAGCTTTGAGCAGTTCTGCATCAACTACGCCAACGAGAAGCTGCAGCAACAGTTCAACTCTGTGAGTCTGATCAGGACCAGGTCCAAAACCAGGTCCTGGTCCTGATCACGGTTCTGATTCTAAACTTGATCATGTTTTTCTTTTTGATCCTAATCCTGAATCCTGATCCTGATCTTGAATCCTGGTTCTGATCCTGATCTTGGATTGTGATCTTGACCCTGATTCTGATCCTTGATCTTGGATCCTGATCCTGGTTCTGATCCTGATCCTGATCTTGATCTTGACCCTGGTTCTGATTCTGATCTTGGATCTGATTCCGGTTCAGATCCTGATCCTGATCCTGATCTTGATCTTGGATCCTGATCATGGTTCTGAACTTGATCATGGATCCTGATCATGGTTTTTTTTTTTCCTTCCTCTCTTTCCTTCATGTTTCACTGATCTTGATCACGGATCCTGATCATGGTTCTGATCTTGATCTTGGATCCTGATCATGGTTCTGATCTTGATCATGGATCCTGATCTTGGTTCCTGATCCTGATCCTGGTCCTGCTTGGTCCCCAGCACGTCTTCAAGCTGGAGCAGGAGGAGTACATGAAGGAGCAGATCCCCTGGACTCTCATTGACTTCTACGACAACCAGCCCTGCATAGACCTGATCGAGGCCCGGCTTGGGATCCTGGACCTGCTGGATGAGGAGTGTAAGGTACGCAGACCAGTTCTGTCAGGGTTCTGGGCTGACCCAGAGTCCTTCAGGATCACCGGGACCCTCAGAATCCAGGTTCTGCAGGGAGTTCTGGTTATTCTGGCTCACACCAGCTAGACTGGATCTGTGGGAGGTTTTACGGTTTGTGGGTTTGGTCTGGATCCAGAAGTCCAGCTTCTGGCTGGTCCAAAACCAGTTTCTGGGTCGGGCGGTTCCTAGACTGTCAACTTGCTAAAGCTAAGCTAACCACGTCAGAACAGAACCGATGGAACTGAAGCAGACGGATCGGTTGGTCCTGGTCCGGTTCCATCCGTTCTGCAACCCAACTCTGTTCCAGGTTCCGAAGGGGACGGACCAGAACTGGGCCCAAAAGCTCTACAAGCAGAACTCCAGCAGCGCCCACTTCCAGAAGCCCCGGATGTCCAACACGTCCTTCATCATCGTCCACTTCGCCGACAAGGTAAGCAGACCGGGTTCTGGTCCAGTAGGTCCAGGGCCGACACGTAGCAGTAGTTCCACGTAGGACCCAGTCTGAACCAGTGTGACTGGAACCAGTCTAGATCAGGTGTGAAACCAGTCTAGAACTGGTCTAGAACCAGTCTGGAACCGGTCTGGAACCAGTTTAGAACAGGTCAGAAACCAGTCTAGAATTGGTCTGGAATCAGTTTAGAACCAGTCTAGAACTAGTCTGGAACCAGTGAAGAACCGGTCAGGAACCAGTCTAGAACTAGTCTGGAACTAGTCTGGAACCAGTCTGGAACCAGTTTGGAACCGGTCTGGAACTAGTCTGGAACCAGTCTAGAACTAGTCTGGAACAAGTTTAGAACCAGTCTAGAAATAGTCTGGAACCACTTTAGAACAGGTCTAGAATCAGTTTGGAACCAGTCTGGAACTACTCTGAACCTGGTCTGGAACCAGTACGAACTGGTCTGGAACCTTGTCTGGATCTGGTCTGAAATTAGTCTGAACTGGTCTGGAACCTGTCTGGATCTGGTCTGAAACCAGTGTGGAACTAGATTGGAACCGGTCTGAACAAGGTGGTCTTGTTCCTGACACGTAGCTGGAGGTCCCTGTTGGACCTGGTCTGGACCAGTGTGACTGGAACCAGTCAAGATCAGGTCCGGAGCCAGTCTAAAATTACTCTTGGAGCATTCCGAAACCAGTCTAGAACTGGTCTGGAACCAGTCTGGAACCACTTCAGAACTGGTCAGGAACTAGTCTGGAACCAGTTTGGAACTGGTCTGGAACTAGTCTGGAACTAGTCAGGAACCACTAAAGAACTAGTCTGGAAACAATCTGGAACCAGCCTGAACTGGTCTGGAAGCAGTCTGAACTAGTTTGGAACCAGTCTGGAACTGGTCTGGAACAAGTCTGAACTTGTCTGGAACCAGTCTGGAACTGGTCTGGAACCAGTATGGAACAGTCTTAAACTAGTCTGGAAATAATCTGGAACTGGTCTGAACTGGTCTGGAATCTGTCTAGACTAGTCTGGAACCGGTCTAGAACTAGTCTAGAATTGTTCTGGTACCAGTCTGGAACAAGTCTGAAATGGTCTGAAACCGGTCTGGGACCGGTCTGACCCGGTCTGGAACCGGTATGAACTGGTCTGGAACAGTCTAGAACTAGTCTGGAAATAGTCAGGAACTGGTCTGGAACCAGTTTAGAAGAGGTCTGAAACCAGTCTAGAATTGGTCTGGAACTAGTTTAGAACCGGTCTAGAACTAGTCTGGAACCAGTAAAGAACCAGTCAGGAACCAGTCTAGAACCAGTCTGAAACCACTTTAGAACCAGTCTGGAACCAGTTTGGAACTAGTCTGGACCTGGTCTGGAACCGGACTGGAACAAGTCTGGAACTAGTCTGTAACCTGTCTGGACCAGGTGGTCTTGTTCCTGATGCGTAGCTGGAGGTTCCTGTAGGACCCGGTCTGGACCAGTGTGACTGAAGCCAGTCTAAAACTGGTCTAGGACCAGTCTGGAACCAGTCTAATACTGGTCTAGAACCAGTCTGGAACCATTTTAGAACCGGTCAGGAACTGGTCTGGAACTAGTCTGGAACCACTCTGGAACTAGTCTGGAACCATTTTAGAACCGGTCAGGAACTAGTCTGGAAATAGTCTGGAAACGGCCTGGAACCAGTCTGAACAGGTCTGGAATCGGTCTAGATTAGTCTGAAACCAGTCTAGAACTGTTTTGGAACCAGTCTGGAACAAGTCTGAACTGGTCTGGAACTGGTTTGGAACCAGTCTGAACCAGTCTGGAACCAGTAAAGAACCAGTCAGGAACCAGTCTAGAACCAGTCTGAAACCACTTTAGAACCAGTCTGGAACCAGTTTGGAACTAGTCTGAACTGGTCTGGAACTGGTTTGGAACCAGTCTGAACTGGTCTGGAACTAGTCTGAAAATAGTCAGGAACCGGTCTGGAACCAGTTTAGAACCTAGTCTGGAACCGGTGTGGACAAGGTGGTCTTGTTCCTGACGTTTAGCTGAAGGACCCTGTGGGACCCGGTCTGGACCACGTGGTCTTGTTCCTGACATGTAGCTGGAGGACCCTGTAGGACCCGGTCTGGACCACGTGGTCTTGTTCCTGACTTGTAGCTGGAGGACCCTGGAGGACCCAGTCTGGACCACGTGGTCTTGTTCCTGAACCGTAGCTGGAGGACCCTGTAGGACCCGGTCTGGACCACGTGGTCTTGTTCCTGAACCGTAGCTGGAGGACCCTGTAGGACCCGGTCTGAAACTGGTCTGGAACCAGTCTGGAACTAGTTTGGACCCGGTCTGGACCACGTGGTCTTGTTCCTGAACCGTAGCTGGAGGACCCTGTAGGACCCGGTCTGGACCACGTGGTCTTGTTCCTGAACCGTAGCTGGACCGGTTCTGTTGGCAGGTGGAGTATCAGTCTGATGGGTTCCTGGAGAAGAACCGGGACACGGTCTACGAGGAGCAGATCAACATCCTGAAGGCCAGCCAGGTATGAAGCAGAACCAGGACCCGGTCCGGCCGGATCCTGACCCGGTCCAGGTTGTGGCGGTTCTTCCATCCTCTGCTTCAGTTTCAGATGGTGGCCGACCTGTTTCACGACAAGGACGACGTGTCCCCCGCCAAGTCGTCCAGGGTCAACGTCCGGCCGCTGAAGTCCGTCCCCAAAGTCCCCAACAAGGAGCACCGGAAGACGGTGGGACACCAGGTGAGCCGCGGGTTCTGCAGAACCTCCTGGGCCTCCTGGTGCTGGTTCTGACGGGTTGTGTGTTCCAGTTCCGCTCGTCCCTGCACCTGCTGATGGAGACGCTGAACGCCACCACGCCGCACTACGTCCGCTGCATCAAGCCCAACGACGACAAGGAGGCCTTCTCGTAAGTCCTGTGGGTCCTGGTTCTGGTTCTGGAGGACCGGCAGCAGACCCCCCTCAGAGAACCGAGTCTGGCTCACGCTGCAAAAACTCAAACCTCAAGTCAAAATGTCTCATAACACTCAAAACAAGAAAAAAATTCTTTAAATGATACTGTAGTTCCCTCTCTGTGATGCTGCCATTCCAGTTCAAACTGGAATTTTTCCCACATTTTTTTGCATTTTATCTTGAAACAACTTCTCATTGAGCTTTTTTAATTGTGGTTGCTATAATCTATGCTTAGATCTGCTCTGTATACCTAATAATAACCTGCCACCTACAGGCTAGTTTTTACTTATTTTAACCCACTTTGCAGGTTTAGGCAGTGGGAACATTGTGTGTACAAACTGGAATTTAAAGGGTTAAAATTTAGAAACTCATTGATCTTTTGGTATTGATGGTTCGGCCAGACGTCTGTGATGACAGCCATGAAAGAAAATGCAACTTTTCATTTTTAGATGATATTTACGGGCCGTTGGTCGGTCCGTGCCCTTCAGAAGCTCCACGTAAAAACCACTGTAACACAAAAAGATGCATAAAAAACATTTTATACCTTTTTTACACTCCAGGGCTCTGATATTCCTGCACAAAAAAAGGAAAAAAAAGCATTAATCACGTTTATTTTAACCCCATTTTCAATTTTTGGAAGTTGCTGTGTATGCAAACTGGAACTTAAAGGGTTAAATTGTGAAACTCATTGATTCTTTGGTATTGATGGTTAAACCAGACGTCTGTGATGAAAGAAAACGGCAGCTTTCCGTCTTTAGATCGTGTTTACGTTCCATGAACGGACGTCGGCCGTCTGCGGCCGTGAGAAGCCGAACGTGACTTTTCTCAGGGAGCCGTGAGGGTTGTTTACATCCTCGTACTGCAGCACCGGTCACACGCTGTTCATTAGTGAGTCACATCGTTTCCATGACAACCACCCAGCTGTGTGATGACATCACACAGAGGAGGAGTCATTGACATGCAGGGTGTGTGTGCTGGGTGGGGGTCACACGCCGTCGTCCTGATGCCCGGCAGGAGGCTGAGGTGAGGTCCGCAGCCCGGGCGCGTTACACGCCGTTGCCATGGTGATAACGTGTTCATGTGTGGTCGCAGGTTCGACTCCCGGCGAGCCGTGCAGCAGCTGCGGGCCTGCGGAGTCCTGGAGACCATCCGGATCAGCGCCGCCGGGTACCCGTCCCGGTGAGTCCTCCTCATCCTCCTCATCCTCCTCATCCTCATCAGCAGGCCGGACATCAGCTGCTCGTGGCGTAACCTGTGCGTGTGCGTTTGTGTGTGTGTGTGTGTGTGTGTGTGTGTGTGTGTGTGTAGGTGGACGTATCCGGACTTTTTCAACAGGTATCGCGTCCTGATGAAGAGGTCGGACATCATGGCAGCAGACAAGAAGCTGGTGTGTAAAAACCTGCTGGAGACGCTGATAAAGGTGAGAAAACACACACACACACACACACACATGCACACAACCCATAGAGATCTAGAACCTGCTGGTTCTGCTGGTCCTGAAACCCGACAGAACCAGCAGAACCAGCAGAACCAGAACTCCTGTGATCCCTGAAGACAAAGAAAACAAATCCTGAAGAAGAAGACGGTGAAGACGGGGTTAACGTCACGGTGGCGGCGGTCACATGACCCCCTCACACCATTCCCATTAACACGCGTGTGTGCAGGCGCACGCACACGCACACACACACACGCACACACACACACACGCACGCACGTACGCACACACACACACACACACACATGCACACACACACACACACACACACACACACACACACAGCTGGCGGGATGTTTTCCTCTAACTCGGAACATGTCGGCGTTCTTTTCCCTCACTTACTGTGGAATTCTGTTTTCCCACGCTGCCATTTCTCTCTGGTTCTACTCTCCATTTCTGAAACGTTCTCTGGTTCTCCTCAGGATGTTCCTCAGCTGTTCTCTGGTTCTCCTTCAGCTGTTCCTCAGCTGTTCTCTGGTTCTCCTTCAGCTGTTCTCTGGTTCTCCTTCAGCTGTTCCTCAGCTGTTCTCTGGTTCTCTTTCAGCTGTTCTCTGGTTCTCTTTCAGCTGTTCTCTGGTTCTCCTTCAACTGTTCTCTGGTTCTCCTTCAACTGTTCTCTGGTTCTCCTTCAGCTGTTCTCTGGTTCTCCTTCAGCTGTTCCTCAGCTGTTCTCTGGTTCTCTTTCAGCTGTTCTCTGGTTCTCCTTCAACTGTTCTCTGGTTCTCTTTCAGCTGTTCTCTGGTTCTCCTTCAGCTGTTCCTCAGCTGTTCTCTGGTTCTCTTTCAGCTGTTCTCTGGTTCTCCTTCAGCTGTTCCTCAGCTGTTCTCTGGTTCTCTTTCAGCTGTTCTCTGGTTCTCCTTCAGCTGTTCCTCAGCTGTTCTCTGGTTCTCTTTCAGCTGTTCTCTGGTTCTCCTTCAGCTGTTCTCTGGTTCTCTTTCAGCTGTTCTCTGGTTCTCCTTCAGCTGTTCTCTGGTTCTCTTTCAGCTGTTCTCTGTTCTCCTTCAACTGTTCTTCATATGTTCTCTGGTTCTCTTTCAGCTGTTCTCTGGTTCTCCTTCAGCTGTTCTCTGGTTCTCCTTCAGCTGTTCCTCAGCTGTTCTCTGGTTCTCCTTCAGCTGTTCCTCAGCTGTTCTCTGGTCTCTCTTTCAGCTGTTCTCTGGTTCTCCTTCAGCTGTTCTCTGGTTCTCCTTCAGCTGTTCTCTGTTCTCCTTCAACTGTTCTTCATATGTTGTCTGGTTCTCCTTCAGCTGTTCCTCAGCTGTTCTCTGGTTCTCTTTCAGCTGTTCTCTGGTTCTCTTTCAGCTGTTCTCTGGTTCTCCTTCAGCTGTTCTCTGGTTCTCCTTCAGCTGTTCCTCAGCTGTTCTCTGGTTCTCCTTCAGCTGTTCCTCAGCTGTTCTCTGGTTCTCTTTCAGCTGTTCTCTGGTTCTCCTTCAGCTGTTCTCTGGTTCTCCTTCAGCTGTTCTCTGTTCTCCTTCAACTGTTCTTCATATGTTGTCTGGTTCTCCTTCAGCTGTTCCTCAGCTGTTCTCTGGTTCTCTTTCAGCTGTTCTCTGGTTCTCCTTCAACTGTTCTCTGGTTCTCTTTCAGCTGTTCTCTGGTTCTCCTTCAGCTGTTCTCTGGTTCTCCTTCAGCTGTTCCTCAGCTGTTCTCTGGTTCTCTTTCAGCTGTTCTCTGGTTCTCCTTCAACTGTTCTCTGGTTCTCTTTCAGCTGTTCTCTGGTTCTCCTTCAGCTGTTCCTCAGCTGTTCTCTTTCAGCTGTTCTCTGGTTCTCCTTCAGCTGTTCCTCAGCTGTTCTCTGGTTCTCTTTCAGCTGTTCTCTGGTTCTCCTTCAGCTGTTCTCTGGTTCTCTTTCAGCTGTTCTCTGGTTCTCCTTCAGCTGTTCCTCAGCTGTTCTCTGGTTCTCTTTCAGCTGTTCTCTGGTTCTCCTTCAGCTGTTCCTCAGCTGTTCTCTGGTTCTCTTTCAGCTGTTCTCTGGTTCTCCTTCAGCTGTTCCTCAGCTGTTCTCTGGTTCTCCTTCAGCTGTTCTCTGGTTCTCTTTCAGCTGTTCTCTGGTTCTCCTTCAGCTGTTCTCTGGTTCTCCTTCAGCTGTTCTCTGGTTCTCCTTCAGCTGTTCTCTGGTTCTCCTTCAGCTGTTCTCTGGTTCTCCTTCAGCTGTTCTCTGTTCTCCTTCAACTGTTCTTCATATGTTGTCTGGTTCTCCTTCAGCTGTTCCTCAGCTGTTCTCTGGTTCTCCTTCAGCTGTTCTCTGGTTCTCCTTCAGCTGTTCCTCAGCTGTTCTCTGGTTCTCCTTCAGCTGTTCCTCAGATGTTCTCTGGTTCTCCTTCGACTGTGTCTTAAATGTTCTCTGACGCTCTTCCTGCTGTTTCTGTTCTCAGACGTTCTCTGGTTCTCCCTCAGCTGTTCTATGGTTCTCCTTCAGCTGTTCCTCAGATGTTCTCTGGTTCTCCTTCAACTGTGTCTTAAATGTTCTCTGGCGCTCTTCCTGCTGTTTCTGTTCTCAGACGTTCTCTGGTTCTCCTCTGCTTTGGTTCTGTTCCCTCACATGATCTGGTTCTACCTGTTCCTCAGGAACCAGACATGTACCAGTTTGGAAAGACGAAGATCTTCTTCCGAGCCGGCCAGGTGGCGTACCTGGAGAAGCTTCGGGCCGACAAGTTCCGCTCAGCCTGCATCAAGATCCAGAAGACGGTCCGGGGCTGGCTGCAGAGAGTCCGGTTCCGCAAGATCCGCAAGTCCGCCATGACGCTGCAGAGATACGGCCGAGGATACCTGGCCCGCAGGTGAGTTCTGCTCCAGACCGGGTCATGTGACCATTTCCTGTTTCACTAAAAGATGTTCCCCAGAAAAGAGGTTCTGATGGATCATCTGAAGCGGGCCAAAACATGAACCCTGGATCCGGGTCGTGGTTTCACCCCTGGAACCGGGTCGTGGTTTCTCCCTTGGAACCAGGCCATGATTTCTCCCCTGGAACCGGGTTGTGGTTTCTCCCTGGAACCGGGTCGTGGTTTCTCCCTGGAACCGGGTCGTGGTTTCTCCCTTGGAACCGGGTCGTGGTTTCTCCCTGGAACCGGGTTGTGGTTTCTCCCTGGAACCGGGTCTTGGTTTCTCCCCTGGAACCGGGTCTTGGTTTCTCCCCTGGAACCGGGTCGTGGTTTCTCCCTGGAACCGGGTCGTGGTTTCTCCCCTGGAACCGGGTCGTGGTTTCTCCCTTGGAACCGGGTCGTGGTTTCTCCCTTGGAAACAGGCCATGATTTCTCCCTGGAACCGGGTCGTGGTTTCTCCCCTGGAACCGGGTCGTGGTTTCTCCCCTGGAACCAGGCCATGATTTCTCCCCTGGAACCGGGTCGTGGTTTCTCCCCTGGAACCGGGTCGTGGTTTCTCCCCTGGAACCAGGCCATGATTTCTCCCCTGGAACCGGGTCGTGGTTTCTCCCCTGGAACCGGGTCGTGGTTTCTCCCCTGGAACCGGGTCGTGGTTTCACCCTGGAACCGGGTTGTGGTTTCTCCCTTGGAACCGGGTCGTGGTTTCTCCCTGGAACCGGGTCGTGGTTTCTCCCTTGGAACCGGGTCGTGGTTTCACCCTTAGAACCGGGCCCTGGTCTCAGACCTCCTCCTTTGTTCTCCCTCAGGTATGCGGAGTTCCTGCGTCTGAGCCGGGCCGCCCTCGTCTGTCAGAAACGGTACCGGATGGTGAGGGAGCGGCGGGCGTTCCTGAGAGTAAGGCGGGCCGCCGTCACCATCCAGGCCTACACCCGGGGGATGTTCACCCGCCGGATCTACCAGGAGGTAGGACACCTGCACCACTCAAGTCCTCCGGTACCAGAACAGTTCTGGTATAACAGTCAACAGATTGAGGCTTTAGACGTCACAATATACCGTTCTGTACCTTTAATCCCAGAGTCAGCATCAGAACCTTTAGTCCCAGTCAGCATCCAGAACCTTTAATCCCAGTCAGCATCAGAACCTTTAATCCCAGTCAGCATCTAGAA
>JALJCO010010483.1:0-37531 GCA_023101725.1 Atherinomorus stipes | reverse complement strand
GAATGATACGGAAGAGGATTAGGGCCACTAGAAAAAAAAAAAAAATTCTGAGAAAAAAAGTCAGAATTCTGACTTTAATCTCAGAATTCTGAGAAAAGTCAGAATTCTGACTTTAATCTCAGAATTCTGACTTTTTTCTCAGAATTCTGAGATTAAAGTCAGAATTCTGAGAAAAAGTCAGAATTCTGAGATTAAAGTCAGAATTCTGACTTTTTTCTCAGAATTCTGAGATTAAAGTCAGAATTCTGACTTTAATCTCAGAATTCTGACTTTTTTCCAGAACAGTAAAAAAAAAAATTTCTGGATTTTTTTTTCAATTTCCAAAAAGTCAGAATTCTGACTTTTTTCTCAGAATTCTGAGATTAAAGTCAGAATTCTGACTTTTTTCTCAGAATTCTGAGATTAAAGTCAGAATTCTGAGAAAAAGTCAGAATTCTGAGATTAAAGTCAGAATTCTGACTTTTTTCTCAGAATTCTGACTTTTTTCTCAGAATTCTGAGAAAAAAGTCAGAATTCTGACTTTTTTCTCAGAATTCTGAGATTAAAGTCAGAATCTGAGAAAAAAGTCAGAATTCTGAGATTTAAGTCAGAATTCTGACTTTTTTCTCAGAATTTTTCTTTTTTTCTCTAGTGGCCCTAATCCTCTTCCGTAGAATGACACCGTAGAGACCTGCGGAAAAAAATAATTGTAAAACATGGAATATGGTGCATTCTGCTCATATGTGGTTGTCATCAACCATCTTCGTGAATTTAAGAGTCTTTTTTTTGAGCAACATAAAGCAGAAAGCCGGATGAGAGTCGATGCGCTGTGACGCTCCAGCTTCTGTCTGTGTGACATCGCCTGACCTGACGTAGATCCAAAGTCCTGCTGCATTTCCAGTTTTAGACAACCGACTCGCACCCATCCAAATTTGTTTTGATGATTACCAAACCCTACCGTTTCCACGGTTATCTGCCGGTTAAATCTGGACCCGACCCGTGGATGTAGGATTAACCTGCAACCCGACCCGTCGGTTAAAACATTAACTGTAAATACTCCCCGTCCCTCCTTCATTGAGTCAGATACTTTTCTTTATTTGTTCATATTATCTAATGTTCTAGAGGTTATTTAATAGTAATAATAAAAAAGAAATCCAACTCTAATGAGCTCTAGGATCTGAAAGAGAAGTAAAGTATGGGCGATACCAAAATTTTTCATGTCGATACGATGCCAATAGTTTATGGTACTTTTTTCATTGATACAGATACCGACACTTTTGGTCCCTTTAAAAAAAAAAAAAACCTCCTGATTGCAATTTGCATTAATATCTTGAATCCAAGGGCAGTATTAGATATAAATAAAAATTGAGAAACAATAATAAATTATATTGATGAAGAAATAAAACAAAAATAAGATTAACAACTTCTTTTAGCTATCAAATAACTTAAGTACAGGTTAAGATTATTTAAATGTTTTCAGTGGAAAATGTTCAAAAATAAAATGTAATAGTAATATCATAAATTTACAAAAACATGATGTGCAATAACCTGCGTTAAAGTACTGACAGATACCCAAACATCATCATCATCACTAACTCAGGGTTTTTCCTGGTTCAAATTGAGGTGGAGGTGGTACCATCCTGACCACGTGCTACAGAACGGCTTCAGAATTGAGATTCATTGTTTTTGATCACAACAGTAAAGGAACTTTTTACAGAACAAGTAAAAAAAAAAGAAAAAAGAAAGAAATCAGAAGATGTTCAGAATATACACATTTTCAAGTGGATACAGTAGGAAATTAAAGCCGCAAGCGGCATTGAAGGCCCTCGCACCTCTGGCGGCGCTCCGGCCTATGCACCGCGTAGTCCATGTCACATCACAACTGTGCGCCGACTTTCATGCCTGCAGTTTGTTGTGCTGGCTGGGAGTCACCAATTGAAGTTTTCTGGGGGTGTTATGGAGCTATAGGGACTTAACCTATCCAGCACATGTCTATTTAAATGAGTTCAGGATCTGTGGCGAGTTTGGTAGAGATCAACCGTTTTTTATGTGTTATCTCGAGGTCTTGTTTTCATGGCTTTGGGGCTAATTTCACCATGGTTTATTTTGGCAAATCCACCTGATGACACTGTAGTGTCAGCAAAAGGTTTGAAACGTGAATTATTTTCAAATATCTGGCCTATATGTTGGATGATCATGAGCAATGAGTCAGAAAATGACTTAAAAAACTTTTTTTTAATCCCAGAAGGGAAATTCAGTATTGTATAAAGCTCACTTTTTTGGTTAATAGGACATGGATTATTTTGTTGCTTTATTACTATTTCAGTAAGTCACTTTTTTCTTCAGTGTGATGCTGCTGGTAGGAATGAATTTCTGTATCTCTATAGTGTGAAGAGGAATGGTGAGAGTACTGTTCCTTGTGTTGCTCCAGTGCTGCTGACCACCGTCTCAGACACACAACCTTTCAGTCTCACAAACAGTGGTCTTTTTGTTAGGCAATCATAATTCCAGGTGGTTGTGGAGGATCAACCTGAAAGTTTTGGAGCTTCTCACATAGTGATGCAGGCTGAATAGTATTAAAGGCACTTGAAAAATCAAAGAACATGACCCTCAAAGTGTTGCCTGACTGGTCCAGATGAGAGTGGGCTCTCTGAAGCAGGAAGATGATGGCGTCTTCAACCCCAAGCCCTGTACGATATGCAAACTGTAATGGGTCCTGAAAGGTGTTGACTTGCTTGTTGAGGTGAGCCAGTAAGAGTAAGAAAAACAGCACTTCCTGTCACCAGGAGGCGGAGCAAAGGCACATTGTGTTCCATGGTGAGAGGGCCAACTTTGAAGCCCCGCTAAAGCCACATACTTTTTCCTATCAAAAAGCTTTTGATAACTTTTAATCACACATGCGTTGGGAACATTCTGACCAATTTTGGTGGCCGTACGATAAACGCCCTAGGACAAGTTCGTTCAAATGCGTGGTGACATAATGCCAAAATGGTGACTGTAACAATGGGGCGGGGCTATGACATAATAAAAATATTGACATGTTTATGTGTTCAGGGTCATATTGACATCTCACTCAAGAGTTTTGGTTCAGATATCTCATTTTATGTGGGAGTTATATGAGATTGATTTTTCATGGCGAGACATCAAACTTTCAGGCCCCGCCCAGTCCACATGCTTTGACTTATCAAAAATCTTTTGATAACTTTTGATGACACATGCCCTGGGAACATTCTGACCGATTTTGGTGGCCCTACCATTAAAGCCCTAGGACAAGTTCGTTCAAATGTGAGGTGAGTAAAACGCCAAAATGGCGACTTTGACCCAAAATGGCCGACTTCCTGTACATTTTAAAAATATGCTCCAAGAGGATTTTTTGTTTGCCCTGGCATGTAGAACATGTGTACCAATTTTTATAAAGATTGATAGGATGCAGTGGCGGGGCAGTCAAAATAGGTGGCGCCGTTGCGCGATTTTGCCTCAAACATGCCCGAACACCCCATAATATGTAAATTTCCACATTCCATTGGGGGGGGTAGCCAAAATTTGGTGAGTGTTTGAACATGTTCAGACCCCCAAAAGACCTCCTGTTTTTAGAAGTGGATGAAGCATGGAAAAATTAAAAAAATATTCATTAAAAATAGAAAGTTGGTCTAAAAATCCTGGAAATATTCATACATGATGAGAATAGGTTTGGCAATGCAATGAATTTTTTTGGTTTATGTCAACTTAAAAATTTCAGATTTAAAAATTGTTAAACATTTCTTGCATGTAATGAGAAAGTATAAATAATTCTTAAAAATCAATACTTTGATCAAACTTGTTCAAACTCAAGACACTTCACAAGGCCTATTAAGTCTATCATTGTTGCAATTTTGGTGGGAATTGAGTAATCCATTACAGAGATCCACATGTTGAGCTAATTTGCATACTTGTGAAAAAGTAGAGTGTGCGACTTGTCTGTAGAACACAAGTCCCAGTGAGTGAAATGTTCAGGAGGATTCAGTGAATATATCCTCCAAATCTTAGCTCTGTAGGACAAACGGCTGATTTTTCATCATTTTCTGAAATTTGGAGGCGTGGCCACATTCTTTTGCTCATAAGTCCCGCCCACTTTTGACAATCATAACCATATTCTAGGATTATGTTCAGGATGTCTATGTGGATATACGTAGTGATTTTGGTGCATATCCGTGCAGCCGTTTTGGTGCTATAAACTGTTTTAAACTACTCACAATTGTAGCGCCCCCTAGATTCGGAATTTTTCCAAAATCGGTACACATGTAGAAATTGGAGTTGCCTACTTGGTCATTGAATTTCATGTCATTATCTGTTTTCATTTTCAAGTTATGACCATTTTAGTGGTCATGGCGTCACATCGAAGTTCGCCGTGCCGCCATGACCGCGCCCTTTTGCGTAGACAGATGATTTTCGATGGAAGTCATCATCAACATGTTTTCTGCCCTCTGAAGGAGTTTGGAGCTGCTTGTGTCCAAAATGTCAGAGAAATGGATGCTCAAGAAAACTTATGACTTCCTGTTCCCAGGGGGCGGGGCTATGATGTAATCAAAATATTGACATGTAGATCTGTTCAGGGTCATATTGGCATCTCACCCAAGAGTTTTGGTTCAGATATCTCATTTCATGTGGGAGTTATATGAGATTGATTTTTCATGGCGAGACATCAAACTTTGAGGCCCCGCCCAGTCCACATGCTTTGACTTATGAAAAATCTTTTGATAACTTTTGATCACACATGCCTTGGGAACATTCTGACCGATTTTGGTGTCCCTACCATCAAAGCCCTAAGACAAGTTCGTTCAAATGCGAGGTGACTAAAACGCCAAAATGGCGACTTTGACCCAAAATGGCCGACTTCCTGTAAGTTTCACAAATCTGCTTTATGAGGATTTTTTGTTCGCCCTGGCATGTAGAACATGTGTACCGATTTTCATGAAGATTGATGGGATGCAGTGGCGGGGCAGTCAAAATAGGTGGCGCCGTCGCGCAATTTTTGCCCGAACATGCCCGAACACCCGAAAATACGTAATTTTACACATTCCCTTGGGGGGGTACGCAAAATTTGGTGAGTTTTTGAGCATGTTCAGACCCCCTAAAATGCGCTTAAAGTGGCAGAAGAAAAAGAATAATAATAATAATTAAAGCCGCAAGCGGCGATGAAGGCCCTCGCACCTCTGGCGCCGCTCAGGCCTATGCACCGCGTAGTCTGTGTCATGTTCTACCAGTGTGCCGAATTTCATGGCGTTTGGTTGATGTGTTAGCTCAAAATGATCATTTAAAGGTTTGTAGGGGGCGCTGTAGAGCCACATTTAAACTTCAGGAACACGTATCCATGTAATCCTTGTCATGTTCTACCAGTGTGCTGAATTTCATGGCCTTCGGTTGATCGGGTCGGCCAAAATGATCATTAGAAGGTTTGTAGGGGGCGCTGTAGAGCCACATTAAAAATTCTGGAACATGTGTCCATGTAAATGAGATCAGGTTATGAACATCATCATCTGTGCCAAGTTTGATCGAGATCTGGCCATCCGTGTGTTATTTACAGGCACTTCCTGTCCGGAGGGGGCGGGGCTAAGGTGAAAACCGGAAATGGTCATATAGGTGTGTTCAGCATCTGACCAGCATCACACGTACCAAGTTTGGTGCAGATATCTGGTTTTATGCCAGAGTTATATGAGTGTCGTGTTTCATGGCGAGAAGGTCACCTTTTAGGCTCCGCCCCCTCCACACGCTTACAGATTTCTTAATGCAGAGCACAACTAGAAATCTCACATGCCTTGTGAACACAAAGAGACCATCGTGATGGCTGTACCATTAGCGGTCTCTGAGGAGTTAACGCAAATATGTCATCAAGAAATCGTCAGAAAAATGGCACTTTTTTCAAAATGGCCGACTTCCTGTCGGATTAATCCAAATGGTCCAAGAGGGTTTTTTGTAGGTCCTGACATGTTCTACCACTGTGCCAAATTTCATGCTTGTGGGTCATTGTGGTGGGCGGGGCTGATCATTTGAAGATTTCTAGGGGGCGCTATTGAGCCATTTTTAAAGATTTCCGAAATATCTCCGCGTGAATGAGTTCAGGGGATGACCATCATCATCTGTAGCAAGTTTGGTGGAGATCGGACCTTTCTTTGTGTCATTTCCATGTACTTCCTGTTTCCATGGCGTTGGGCTGATATTCGCCATGGTTGCGTTTGGCGTATCAACTTGAGTTTTTTATTGTGGCATCGTGGAAGGGTTTGACACGTTTGGAAGCACTTTCAAATCCATCGGCTTCATCATTGAAGTTCTGGACCCCAAACACTGAAAAGTGACACTTCCTGTCGCCAGGGGGCGGGGCTAAGGCGAAAACCGGAAATGGTCATATAGGTGTGTTCAGCATCTGACCAGCATCCCACGTAGCAATTTTGGTGCAGATATCTGGTTTTATGCCCGAGTTATATCAGTTTCGTGTTTCATGGCGAGAAGGTCAACTTGAAGGCTCCGCCCCCTCCACACGCTTGCAGATTTCTGAATGCAGAGCACAACTAGAAATCTCACATGCCTTGTGAACACAAAGAGACCACCCTGGTGTCTCTGCTATTTGCCGTTTCTGAGGAGTTAACGCAAATGCGACAGCAAAAAATGCCAAAATGGCGACTTTGACCCAAAATGGCCGACTTCCTGTCGACTTTTCACCACGACGTTAAGAGGCTTTTTTGTCCGCCCCGACATGTAGAGCAAGTGTACCAAATTTCGTGCAGATCGGTGACATGCAGTTCTGGGGCTCTTGCAAAAGGTGGCGCTAGAGCGCACTTTCGCCCGAGCGGTCACGAAAACGCCAAATTCTGAAATTTTTCGATCTTAAATGGGGGGGTAGCCAAAATTTGGTGAGTTTTTGAGCATGGTCAGGCCCCCAAAAATGCAATTCATTTGGCAGAGGAAAAAGAAGAATAATAAACATTTGCAGAACAATAGGCCTTCGCACCGCCTTCGGTGCTCGGGCCTAATAATAAACGCGAGGGTTTCAATAGGCCTTCGCACCGCCTTCGGTGCTCGGGCCTAATTATGAACTACAAAACCCCCCCGCTACATAATTAATGAAGGAATTATTTTTAAAATCCAAAAAAAAGAAGGGAGACGAGCCCGAAGAAAATCTTAAGGAGTACAAAAGAGGCACAGTGAGCACGAGTCAAGCAAGCAGAGATCAATCACTGATTGTGTGTGCGCGAGTGGAGCGCAGCTTGCTGAAGAGATGTGTATGTGTAGGGGGGGCGCGCGCTGTGTGTGACCGAACAATCACAGAGCGTGCAGACAGTTATCAAATGAGGATTTTCCCTCAGCATGAGCACGGATACTGACGGGTTTTACAAGTATCATGCGCAAAGTCGTCAAAATGCTCTATCCGTTATGGATACTCGTTTTGAAGAAACGAGCATCCAGCTCATCCCCAGCTGCAACTGCAATTAATATAATATCCATTGTCAGAAAATAACAGTTGCCCCGACACCAAGAGTCGAATGCGGCACAAAATCTGGCGGATGCTCCAAATTTTATATACAGGAAAAACCCTGTAACAGTAGCAGCATCATCATGACATCCAATAGGCCACCACCATCATGTGATACAGAAGCTAGGATCTGGCTGCTCTTACATCATTTCATTTCTAAAACTCTCAGATGTGGAAACAAATTCATATTTTGTATCTGTGGTATCAGAATACTCAAAAAGTATTGATTCAGATATTTTGTCTGGCTGGTAGCAACTCCAGGGTATCGATATGCTCATCCTGAAGCTTCACAGCCTCAAGACATTTCATAAGTAATTTTGAATCACAATAGTAGTGGTAGTAGTAATAAATCTACTTAACTAAAAGTCAATTTAACTGTTCGAGCAAACCAAATCTGAACCACACCACATTTCTTTTTCTTAAGTGCATGTTACAAATGATTGCTTTGTCAATGTTCAATGCTTTCAATTTGGATTGATGATGGTTGATCATTGAACTGATATGTCTAAATGGATCGGTGTACTGTATTACACCCTTAATTCTGGTTTCATATCTTACTTTTTCCAACTTCATTTACGGTTTTCCCCTTGTTCCTCTGTTTTTCCACAGAGATCACACTGACCTCTCATTCGGGAGATGTGTCGTCTAAGTTTGTTCTTCATGCAGTGCATCTGGTCAAGCAGAAAGCCTACAGAGCTAACGAATTCTACAAGTTTTCCTCACTATTAGAAAGAGGCTCTCTAACAGAGGCTTTCCCAGTTCTGGTACATTTATTTTTGTTATGATGTGCATTTAATTGACTAAGACTTCTGGTTATTATCTTGTTTTATGAGTCGGCAAAATACCTTGTTGTATTTTTACTATCCCCCCTTCCAGTCTGGTAAGGTAGTAGAGTTTTGCATTGCACGCTGGTGGGCGAGCTTGGGTGATGTTACGGTGGACTACAGCATCTCGTTCCATGGACTCAGCACTTCTCCTTCCCCTCTGCACATTGTAAGAACATAGATCAGAAAGTGAGCTTCTACCAAGACAACATCAGGTCTTTTTTTGTTTTTGACTTTAATTTTTTTCAACCTAGCATGCCTCAGAGGGGGTGACAAGTTTTGATGTGTCATCGCCTCTGCGATATGAAGAAGTGTCCCCCACCATTACCCTCAAATCTTGGGTCCAGCCTCTGAGGTGAGTGTACACACTCACACACGTTCACTTTTTGTTTTGTTAGGTTCTGTTCCTTGTGTAACTTCTCTTGTTGGTGTATTTGTAGGCCCTTAAGTTCAAAGATTAAAGCCTTGGGAATGCGGGATGTTCTGCCAAATAACAGACAACTCTATGAGATTGTCCTCACCTACAGCTTTCACCAGGTATGACCAAAAAAAGAACATTTAATATTTAAGTTCTTATCCAGCTGTTTGTGTATATGATTTTTTGCTTTGTCCTCAGCCTAAAAATGGAGAGGTTACACCCAGCTGTCCAATGCTGTGTGAGCTGCTGTATGAATCTGAGTTTGACAGTCAGCTGTGGATGCTGTTTGATCAGAACAAGAGGCTTCTGGGCTCAGGAGATGCCTACCCACACCAGGTGCGCTTAGTCATATAAAGCAGGAAAGGTTGTTCCTAGTTTGCATGTTATCAGCTTACTCATCTTCTCTCGGCCTGTGTTACTGTTTCAGTATTCTCTGAAGCTGGAGAAGGGGGACTACACTGTACGGCTGCAGGTCCGCCATGAACAGTCCAGTGAGCTGGAGCGCCTGAAGGATCTGCCGTTTGTGGTTTCTCATCGTCTGTCCACCACCCTCAGCCTGGACGTCTACGAGACGCACCGTGCTGCCCTCATGGCCAAGAAAAAGGCGAACTCTGTTACCTTATGCCCTGGTGCCACACAGCCTTTCTATGTCACAGGTCTAGCAGACGACAAGTGAGTCAAACTACTGAGAGGATTTTTTTTTTTAAGTTTTGCACAATTCAGAACAGCCTGGTTTGGTAGGTATAAATGCAACTGGATTTCAGGGTTAACAGTAGAACAGTGCAATAAAAAAATCTCAGGTAAAATTTAAGACAAGGCCAGATTCAGCAGTGACTGTCACTTATTCACATTTCTCTCTTGAAATGTCAAATGTGACATTTTTCTTTTTATTCTGTTGCCGTCTGTCTGTCTTCACTTCTAAGGATCCCTAAGGGAACGAGTCCAGGATGCTATCTTTCTGGCTCTCTCGTTGTGCCCAAGAGCGAATATGGCAAGAAAGCTGTGAGTGTCTCTGTTCTGTTATCCTTCATGCTTGTAAACAGTGGTCGCCTCTGTCCTCAGGGCCCAAAATAATCCTGGTTTTGAATTTCCCTTCTGGGATAAATAGTGTTATTTCATTTAATTTCATTTTCACATTTTGCTTTATCGAGGAGTTCTAGACATTCCTAAGAAAAAACAAACAAACCACAGAACAAGGTTATTTTGTCTTAACCATTGATTCTACTTGTTTTTATATTGTTAATAAGAAAATAAGAAAATCAAAAATTTGATGTGAGAATTAGCTGGGGTCCGCAGGATAAGAACAGACCAGTGCTTTGGTGCTCTTAAAAGCATCCATCAGTCCCAAACGGATCTGTCATTTCTTAAACCAGTTGTTATTCTCTAAGGTTATTTATGGTATTTTTTATTTTTCCTTTTATTTGCTTTTGACCATACTTCCGTTTCACTGTTTTCTTTTTTTGTTGTTGTTGTTGTTTTGTTTTTTTAAAGAGAGAGAGAAAACAGCCTCCCTTTTCAATACTTAATCTAAACACATCAAATTTGGTTTCTTCTTGGGTCTGACTAGTCCCCGTTTGCGCCTGACATTAACACACGTCTTTGGTGAGGTGATCAGTGGGCGGCTGTAAGAGCAGGTGTCAAAGTAGATCAAAGATGATCTGCCACTGATAAACCTCTGAACTGGCATCATATGTGCTTGCATACATGGAGCTGGTATGGAAGTGACCACTCTAAACAACAACGCTGTCATCACTGCTGATTGGGCAATACCAGCTTGATGTGTGTGAGAACTTCAAGACAGTGATGAGAGGCTGAGCTGCTTCATCGCTATTATTTAATATGCTTCCATGTAAAAAGCAGGGTTTTTCTTCTTAATTATCTTTTATCAGAGCTCAAGTCCCATGGACACTAAACCGTCTGTGCCTAATTAATTTAATTTCTGCAGCAAATGTAAAGAAGAGCTATGAGACAAGCGACAAAGCTTGAATGTCCCAGAGGCTTAATTTAAAGTAGATCTATGTTTTGTGTGTCACAAATCTTCTTCACACAGTAAACTCAATGTTGGAGACTTTTCTTCTTATTTCTGACAGTTTCAAGTGGCAATTACAGTTTTTGAAGATGCTAGTGGACATGTGACTCAGGCAGAACTGACACATGTTTATTTCGGAATCTAGTATTATTCACCAAATTAATATTTTGCTTTTAGAGAAATATTTGTAGGTTTACTACTGATTTCCTCGACAGGAATGTAAGCCTTTTCAAGAGGACATAATCTTGCAGAATGGTGCAGGTGTCTAAAAAGCATTCCTCAAGGAAAACCTGAAGACAGAAAAGATTTTTTTTTAAAAAGAGGCAATTTTGGTGTAAAGTTGGGTTCAGTTTTTATATAGGCTACAGCATATTTCTAACTTGGTTAAATATGATTTACGTTGTTTAGAATGGAGAAAACAAACCATACATTTCTCTTTAAACCAAACCATGGTTTGTTTGGTACATTTAAGATTTATTAAGCATTTGAGCTCTGCATCAGAAATAATTCTCTCGACAGCACTAAACAGCCAACTAATGATCTCAGTGACAGACCTGATGCTCCTTCAGTTTTTTAAACAGGCTCTCACCCTCCAGAAAGACAATATAAACAGGTGTTCAGATGCACTCCAGATGGTTGTTGGTTGGGTGTATGAAAGCCCTAACATCTGGTCACTCACATGAGGAGGTGGATGTTGATACCAGGTGTGAACAGGTCCTATATTTTGTTTCCTACCATTGTCATGTTAACAAATTAATTCCCCCCGGACCAAGTTTTTGCAATTGGCTTTTAGGATCATAATTGGATAGACCTGAGTTAGTTTACTTTAAAAAAAAAAAAAAAAAATCAAGACTAGCTCATTTCAAATTTATTAATTTTTTTTTTATTTGCAAAGTATAAAAACATTTTGATGAAAAATTTCAACAAACTGCATCATCAAGTATTTACTTCTTGCTGTTGGCCTAAAGGATATGTTTACCCAAACCCACAAAGCAAACAAGTAAAAATCAGTAACAAGAAAACACATGTTCTTTTTTTCTTTTACTTGTATATTTTCTTTCCAGAGCATGCATCCGATTTTTTTTGTACTTCACCTTTAGTTCTCTCAAGAGCTGTTTTTTATTATTATTATTCACATCTTAGTATTTTGTGCTTGCTGCATTTCCAGCTCCAATACAAAAAGACTATTTTCAGGTCAAGATGGTTTTCATCTTTAAAACTTCGCTTCAAGGGTGTGTATTGTACTAGAGTCATCCCGGCTAATTCTGCTTATTCATATCATAAATTCATCATGAATCCACAAGATATGTTTTCCTTCTGTAAGTACGTTTGAAAAACAAATCCGATTGTGTGACCACAAGAAATGATGAGAATTAGGGTTACCTTTGTACCTAGTGTCAGGTAGGTAGTGGACTCTTAAGTCTCTGAATGAGGATGAGAGAGAAAATGAAGAAAGAGAGCATCCTTTTTGGTGTGTTTGTGTTGTCTCTTCCTTACTGTGTGTTATTCTGACCACCAGGAGCAGGCCTCTGCAAAACGACAACGAAAATTTAAAAGGTACTGGATGAGCTAGAAACACTGAACAATAGAGAGTTTACTGCTCTCTTACCATGTGGAAATGGCTTATTATATACTTAAATGTATCTGCGTTAATCATGTCAAAGCATGCCAGTTTCTGTCCTGAAAAATGCAACAGTAAAGTCCTACAGTAACAGTTATCCTTACTGCACAGAATTTTCTGGTGGTCAGTGCAGTTGGTAATAATACTACTTCAATCTTATAGAACTGGGTAGAACAAAACATTTATCGTAACGGATTTGAGGAGCAGCAAACAGGAATTTGATGTCTTAGGACATCATTTTAAGATGTAAACAGAGGCTGGGAATTTGGGATTCTGAATTTAGAATTTGGTCATGTTGAGTTTTAAACTCTAATTTCCTTGTGTGTTTGTGCAGGATGTTGTTCCAGTCATCTACCACCTAATTCCTGCTCCCAACAAGTCAAAAAATGGTGGGAAAGAGAAGGAAAAGGAAGGAGACAAAGAGAAAGATGTGAAGGAGGAGTTTGGAGAAGCCATGAGAGATTTGAAGATTCAGTGGATGACAAAGTTAGCACGGTTTCACTTCTGTTTTGTTCACTGTAGTTTTGCCTTCTCTTGTAATTTCTCACTAAAATATTCGTCTCACTGCTCAGGCTGGACTCCAGCTCCATCTATGATGAACTGATCGAGAACTATTCAGATTACCTTCCACTGCACGTACAGAGACTGCATCAGCTGGACTCAGAGAAGGTAAGAGTACATGTTAACAGAAAAATGGAGATGGAGGAAACAGTCAGCATCAAACCCCAGTAATGTTCAATTTAATGTCAATCTGGTAGCTGTTGTCACTAACCGCTCATATTTCTTCATTTCTCCTTAGGAGCGTGTAAAACGTCTCAAGGAGGTGGTGTCAGCTGCAGATATTGTTATCTCCCACATCGACCAAACGTCCTTGGCCGTTTACCTCAGTATGAAAACAGACCCTCGGCCAGATGCCGCTTCTATCAAGACGTAAGTGACTCGTGAATTTTTGTAATTATAAAAAACATGTTCGTTAATGAGGGATTTTTTTTATCAATCATGAAGTCAATCATGAAGTATCAGGCACAATAGGCAGGTAAAGCTGATGACGTCCTCCAGATTTTGATAAATCTCACATTAATTTAGTCTTTAAAAAAATATATATATCTGGCCAAAATGTCCAGAATGACTTTTAGACAGATTACAGAACAAGTTTGTGTTTTGCAGTGATATGGAGAAGCAGAAGTCGTCTCTGCTGGACGCTATATGTAGGAGAGGCTGTGCTCTGGCTGACCAGCTCCTGCTGCCCTCCGCGGCGCAGGATGGCGCCGGGGCTGTCGCTACGGGACAAGCAGTATCAGAGGAAGTAGTGGAGCAAGTGGCCAGCAGTTCTGATGACACCCTCCAGAATGTGGCTAAGGCCCTGGCAGATGTGTTTTGGGAGGTGCAGAAGTGGGCAGAACTAACCGACTCAAAGGTAAAGAAAAAAAAAGTCTGAATTAAAAAGGCCAGCTCAGGTGTGTCAGCAAGTATAATTTCAATGTGTCAGCACTGAAGTTTTGAGTAAAGGGTCAGAGTAAATCAGCATCTTTAGCCCATTTTCTTTAAATTAGACATGTTTCTTGCTGTTGTGCAAACTTGAAGCGGCACTGTTGCTTTACAAACTTATTTTATGGTGTTTTGCTGCCACTTGGGTCAGTCGATGCACTATTCTTGGTAACATCGATGCTTATGTTGGTCCTTTAGCTTTGCTCTGCTGTAGAAAAGAGTAAAGTCACTGTTAACAAAAATCGACTTTATGATGGAGGGAAATGAAGTACAGCTATTATTTCAGGTTTTTTTTTTTTTTTTTTTGCTCATTTTTATTATTTCTGGCACTTGGTTGTCTTTGTGGTAGATTCTGTTGTTGGTTCCTCTTGACTCAAGCTAACTTTGAGCCTCTCTGTATTGAACTTGTGCATAGTCATCTGTAAAGCCCCACTCTTCAGCTTTTAAAAGACTAATAGAAACTACATCTATGTTGAATAAATGCACAAAAATCTTTCACTTTGCGGGATTTGAGAGCAATGCTCAGAGATATCTCTGTGCAATCACTAACTAACAAGAAATTTAGGGTCATTCCCTTGGTACCCATTGAATCCATCATCTAATGAAACTGCGTTACTTAAGTGGGATATTGAGGTTTTTAAAGGTTGTAGCTAAATGAGTTCTCATTTCTTTACTGAATAGGTGAATTTGGATGTTGCATAAAATGTAGTAAAGCTTTCTCTCAAAGCCTGACAGAGTTTGTCCTTTTTTTTTTTTTGCCTTTTCCTTGTTAAGGTTTTGATGTTTTCATATAAACATGCTCTGGTGAACAAGATGTATGGCCGAGCCTTAAAATACGCCTCTAAGATGGTTGAGGAGAAGCCCAGCAAAGAGAACATGAAGAACTGCATCCAGGTATGAAAGCTTATCTAATCAGCACCATGAGATAACTTGCAGAAGGTTCTGTTAAAACCCTTGTTAACTTTGTTGCTAGAAATAATTTCCTGCATTCTTGTTTCCACAGCTCATGCGTCATCTGGGATGGGCACACTGCGCTACCTTCAGCGAGAACTGGCTCCCCGTCATGTACCCCACAGACTACAGCCCATTCTAGGCACACACACCACATGTAACTTTAATATCATGTCCCTCAGGGTCACATGGTCTATGCATCTGACCAACCAGCTGCCTCCAGGGGTTATTTTATTTATTCATAAAAAAAATGTTGGCCATCATCAAGCTAAAGGATAACACCACATGTATACAGTTTGAAGTAGACAATGGTTTGTGAGGTAAGGGTTACTTTTTGAAAAGCTCTCTGCCCCCAATGTTCCTGCCACCAACAAGCAAAATTACAAATGTTTGAAGTGTCTGTGGATACTGTAGCTCAGTAATATCTTAATGGGTCTGGTGTCCTTTACTTGGTTGTCATCTGTAGATTTGGAGGCCTCAACATCCACAGCAGTCCAGACTCCATATCATACAAATAACCTATTTTTCATGTAAATATTGTAATAAAAAAGAAAAAGAAAGAAAAAGGGGCCAATGAGCTCCTGATGCATCCTTTACAGTCTTTAAGTCTTTAAAGAATAACTGTGACCCAAAACAGTAAACCTAAACTGTCTGATACTTCACAGAGGAGACAGGAGGACTTGCTGCTGTACAATGTTTGAACTTATGAGGGCACTCGTTAATTCCCAAATAAATTATGAAAAAAAAGGAGAGGCTTGTACAGAGCTTAACCTTTTTCTTTCCCATTTTTTTGTTTTTTGTAATTGTTTCAGCCAGTTTGGCTTGATAAAGTTCTTATTAAGTCTAGTCTTTTCCAGAAAACAAAACCGTGCTAAGGTGCCTTTCTTCATGTACCTTACCTTTTCTGATGGGATGGAAATGGTGGGAGTGTTTTTAACCACAGGAAATTGTCATCCGTCAACACTCCTATCATTTCATGCATCAACCTCTCGGTGTCAGATGTGCTTTAAAAAGCTTGTATCAGCAGCACGATCGTGCCCCGTGCACTGCATGCAGGCTGCCAGTAATGTGTCAGGAATCTCACCTCCACAAGTCTTGGCTGCCTACTTCATGCTGCAGGTACCTGAGCACCATATTTGACAACCATTTACCAGACCTCACTAACGCCATGATGCAGTCGTGGGCAGCAGTAGGATGTTCAGAGATTACATGTTGAATAGATTGCTCAGTATTAAAGAATAATCTGTGCAGCATTCAGAGTACTGCACTTATACACACTGTCATAAAATAATGTACATACACATACAAAATATTAAGATGCAATAGGTATATAATACAAATAATATTCGATGTATTTTGCATTTATGCATGTCTTATAGGATGTATGAAAAACTAGTTTTATGTGAGAACAGATTTTAGTTTGTTTCAATTTGAAAGATTTTTAACCTGAGACATAGTTCTACATTATCCACTGTTATTTTGAGTGTGTTTATGAATGACTTTATGTGTACTTGTGAGCATATCTTGTGTACATGAACATTTCTCCAAACAGAGCCGAGACAATAGCCATTTAGAGGGGCATTTTATACATGTCTTGTTTAAAAGGACCGCACCAGTGTTTTTTGGTTTTCTTAAATTTACTGCAGATCACAAACACTTCACATTACAGCTGTTTGAATATTATTTTTGGGATTTATGCCTTTTTTCTCATGAAATATTAGTTTTTATCTGTATAATATACGTATTTGGCCCAATTTGGTGTATTCCGTAAGCTCTTTTTTTTTTTCAACTGCTCACTTGCAGATTTTTTTTTCCATTTTCAAAGTTTAAAATGGTCTAAAAGGGGAAAATAAATATTTTCTCTTTTCCAAAACTTTAACAGACACTGGTTTGGTTCTTTGAAATGTGTCAACTGAATCATGTAACGGATGAGGACAATATAATCTCTCTTTTTTAATGTTTTTATATTCACTGTTTGTTTTCAACCTTTGTTTCTTTTTAATCTATAAAACAAAGGTTTAATTTCTGTTACTATGTTTTTAATCAGTTTAACCAAAGAGATATTTTATATGTTAAGCTGGTTTCATTGTCAACAAAGTTCTATTGGAATAAGATTGACTAGAAAAAGGAAAATTATGACAGCATCATTGTTGGTGATAGATAGGTTCCAACTTTTGTTTCTTTAGTCAATGTTGTTTTAAGCCCTCTCACAAGTGCAAGGTTCACGTTTAAGAATGTAAAAGCAGCTGCTTCAGAGCCTCTTCTCCTCTGGAGAGTGAAACTGTTTTCTGGGCGGGGTCAATCAGTGGTCAGAAGTCCTTGTGTTTCTGTTTTTAGCTGTGTCTTATATCACTTCCCTCAGCAGTCTCAGCACATTTCCCTTGACGTGTGCAGAGGTTTTGCTAAAATCATATGTGACAGAACTGGTGCACAGCTTTCTTGTGTTTTCTCTTACTTCTTTGTTCATCTCTTCTGTTTTTGTTTTTTTTTCTTTTTGTTCAGACAGACGTTGCATTCAGGGCTCAGCTTTCTGCAGTGCATGTTGCCAATGACAGTCTCCAAAAATGGCCTTAATTTTCACCACAGGACTTCACCGTCCACCTCTGGCACCAAACAGACTTCTCATATCTGTTGCTGTCACTCTGATGGTGTCAGGAAAGATTTCAGAAATGCTTATTATGGATGTTGAGTGTTTATATTTATAGCCATAAAATCTAGAAAATGCTAATATTTTAAAGAATGTTGCGAGTTAAGGTTGTATGCTCTAAGCATTGTTTTATACCCATCCTTCCTGGACGATGTGGGAAAGACCTGAGCTACTGTCACGCTATTTTCAGCTCACATGAAATTAAGTCACAAACAAGAAGAATTACACTGAATAAAATGATTTGGAAGAAGTGTTCTCTGGTATTTATTTGTATTTTTTTTATTTATTTGTATTTTACTTGTATTTATGGCAAAAGAGATGTAAAAATACAATTTACATACAAAAAGAGAAAATAAAATCTCATGATTGATAGAATTATTCACACAGGGCTATATTATTCTTTTCCACAGTTGGATAATATCCTGGTCACATTACTTGTTTTATCCATCAGAAATTTGTTTACTGTTATATTAAAACGAGGCGTGAAGTCCTCATAAGTGACATTGGAAACAAGTGTTCAGCATCTGTACTTCATGGAATCGATTAAGAAAATAGCAGCTGAAATTCATGTGATTCACAGATTTATCAGTTTTAGACTGAAAATCGTAAGACAAATAACATACAGTTACAATGATGTAACCGGTGACCAAGTAATTAAGGCACCTGTAAACACCACCCTTGGTTTGGATGTAACCTGGCAAATGAACTAAAAACATTAACAGAAACTTGCAGACCAGAACCAGGTTTATACACTATGCAATAACCAGATCATTTCTGTAAGTGAACGGTAACGCAGATAATCGGGACGCTACCATTGATTGCAACTTAAAAGGTCACCTAGTGACTGTGCATTTACATGTTCATAAAGGAGCTAAAGAGAAGTCGAGAAAAAGTGATGCAGGTAAAAAAAAAAAAAAACGGGGCAGGTGCCTACAAGTGATGGTCTCCACCATCACATCTTTCTCTGCTAGTTGCCATAAAAATCTTCATTTCTCCATCTTCTGCCAGTAAACTTGTGTGAAAGGCCTTTTTAAAGTTCTCAGTGAAAGTCAGATCAGTTCCAAACCTGACTTTGTTGGCCCAGATCAAAGTTGTTCCTGGTTTGCAGAAGTGCTTCATAGTGGCCAGGAGCTCGTCCAGGAAGTCATGATGGTAGACCACATCAGATGCCAGCACATAGTCGTACTGATACACAGATGAGGTGTAAGTGTGTTCCAAGTCATAACCCCAGGACAGAGCTGCCACCTGGGGTGTATATCTGCAGCGGCCCCGGGTGTTCCTCATCAGATTAGCTCTGAGGTTGCTCAACATCTCTGGCAGATCTGTAGCTGTGACTGAAGCACCTAAAGATGCAGAAACAAGACTTGCATTAACAAAAACACAACAATGAGTCAACACAGTGTCTGAAGAGTGATCCAATTAATTAATTTGGACATTTTTATGATTTGCTTAAAAATAAGTAGACAAAAATCAGCTGTCTGGAGAAAAAAAATATCTGTTGAGTCATTCAGCTTGCAAAAACTGCAAAATGTGAAATTATGAAATCACATTGAGCTGCACATTCAAAGGCACGGGAGCACAGCTGTATGTTACAGTATGATGAGTGTGACGACTGCTCACCCAGCAGGCTGGCCACAATGGCTACCAGTCCTGTTCCTGCTCCCAGTTCCAGCACCTCCTTCCCCTGCAGGTCGACTGTTTGCCTGTTGTTTTCCAGGAAGGAGCACAAAGCCAACGCCTGCACCTCAGAGAAGACAAAGGTAGACCAATTAACTGTGAAGATTAACAAGCCTTTGTCATTTAAAAGTGTTGTTGGAAATACTTACAGCTGGCCACATCATTCCGCCATAAGAATCTATTGCTTCATAAATTACAATATCCTCCCCAACATAATGGTAGATATCCTTCCCAATGCTGCAAATGACTCTGGGAACCCAGACCTGCTGTTTCATGAATTTTTCTGTGGAGACGAACAGAAATAAACTTCAGCTCAATCAAAGCAAAAAAGAAATAAAACCTAATGTGCTCAGTAACTGTGTATTTGGAAATAAGAAGTACATTACATGCCATCATTATGCCCGTGGACCAAAGGAAAAAAAAAATGCAGAGGACAGAACTGAGTGTTTCTCTTCCTTATATGTTCAAGTACTTCAGCAGTGATTGCAGAGCATCACTGGTATCTCTGAGGACAGTTTATATTAGTTTTGGCTTCACTATCGTTTGGCCTATGTGTCTTACATCTCAAATTAAATTTATACTCCTGCCAGTCTCATTAAAAGTCCCCAAGCTGTTCTTTAAGAGTCTGATGTCAAAACCAAATAGAGTTCAGCAGCTATTAATCATCTAAAAGTATCTTTTTTTCCCCCTAAATCATACATTTAAAGGTTTCTTACCATAAAAATAAAAACATTTTCATGGTCATAAAGAAGCTTGAGCATGACACAGCACGTTTACCCCCTCCCACATCTGCCTGCCAAAAGATTATGTTCTGTCTCTGCTTTGCTATAAAATGCTAAAACCAAAGAGTAAAACCAGAGTGATTCTCAAGAGATGAAAACTAAATTACAGAAAGGTTGCATGCAAGTCAAATCATCTGAATGTAGATGTAGTCACTGTTTAATATTTTTCTAATACTTATAAAAAATGTATTTTTTTTAATATAATATTACAAGCATTTCCTGGCTAGCTGCTATTAGAAAGCCTTTGGATGGATGCTGTTGCAAACCTCTAAGTTTAGCTTTGAACACTTTCAGCTGGCTGGGCAATTGCTCGCTGTTTGACAAGGAAGGATTTATGGCCCCTAGCCTCTCAATACACAGCTGCAACCCAATACAATATATATATATATATATATACGGTACATACCACTAAAACCACTGCATGAGTAAAGGGATTGCAAATGAGAACACAAGAAATGGGAAAAACAAAACAAAACCAATTACTTTTGTGGCAAAAAAAAGTTGAAACTGTGTCGTACTTCATAACTATTTCAATGGCAAAACCAAAACCCATCTGCTTTTGGGTCAAATTTCAATTCAGTCAAAATAAGCTCAGTTTATTAATATAGGTACTTCCGAATTTGCAAACTGGAGCTTCTTCTTGCCTCCTGAACAATGATGCTGAATTCTCACAATAACCAAATCTTGACATATTTTAATACATAAAATGAATGTTTTCACTCATAGATGACTCACCTGAAATATCTTCATGACTTGACACAATGTCTTTTGATTCTCCTGTGTTTCCCTCTTCACTGATGTCCTCTCTGAGGTCCACCATTTCTTCTGTCTCTTCCTCCTCATCACTCTCAAGGTCACTTTCCTCTCCTTCCTCATCCTCTCTTTTAGCTTCTAACATGTCAGATTTATGTTCCTGGTTGGTGCAGTTCATGTTGGCATCAATATGTGTTACATGCTTTTCTCTGCTCTTCTCATCCTCCTCCATTTGTCCTTCCTTCTCCTCGCCCATCAGATCTTGGATTTCCATCCTCACATCATCCTCTCCCTGTCCATCTTTACTAGTTGCCATGAATATCTTCACCTCTCCATCTTCTGCCAGTAAACTTGTGTGAAAGGCCTTTTTAAAGTTCTCAGTGAAAGTCAGATCAGTTCCAAACCGGACTTTGTTGGCCCAGATCAAAGTTGTTCCTGGTTTGCAGAAGTGCTTCATGGTGGCCAGGAGCTCGTCCAGGAAGTCGTGATGGTAGACCACATCGGCTGCCAGCACGTAGTCGTACCGATAGACAGATGAAGGGTAGGTCTGCTCCAAGTCATAACCCCAGGACAGAGCTGCCACCTGGGGTGTGTGCCTGCAGCGGCCCCTGGTGTTCCTGGACAAATTGACCCTCAGGTTGTTCAGGACTTCTGAAAGGTCTGTTGCTGTGACCCAGGCACCTGAGGACGGAAATAAAAAAACTGTTATAACTTATAACAGGACCAGACAGAGCCTCCTCCACAGACACTTGTGTCTTGGTATGAGAACAGGTTCACATTTACTGACATACCGAGGAGTGCTGCTACAACAGACACAAGGCCAGTTCCTGCCCCAATCTCCAGGACCGCTTTGTCCACAAGACTCCACTGGTCACGATGAGTTTCAAGGTAGTGACAGAGAAACAGAGCCTGAGAACAACAACAATATTCTTTGAATCAATACTAATAACCAAGCAGTGACTTTTCATTTTAATTAATATTTTAATTATCAATCATCAAAGGGCCATGTTTGGTTATTTTCATTTCTCAAACATCATTGCATTTTTTAAAGACAGAAATTATATTTGTTGGAGTCTTTTCAGGTCCTTTTACCCTTTTTTTTTTTTTTTTTAAATAAACTAAACAAAAATACAAAAACAAACAAACAAAAAAAAAAACCTTAACCCCAAGAATTTTAACAATGAAAATGAAAAATAGCCTTCACAGGTTTGGTGAAACTGATATATTCTTGGCTTGTGTGGCAAAGTACGCAACAGAGGGCCTGGGCAGAATTTGATCCTCGGGCTCCCAGGTGAGAGTCATGCGTGCTAACCAGCCAGACAAAGCATAACCCCTTGGCCAAGTAGCCAAGCTGCATGATCACTTGGAGGCTTAGTGACAGGACTGTCAACTGCCACATCTTTCCCCCTTTTTCCACAAGCACATCCTCATGCTTTGCGCAGGCTGCCACCAATTTTGAATCCATGGACTGTTTACCAGCATTGCACATGAATCCTGCAGACAACGCCAGAATGTGATAAAGTATGCAACAGAGGGCCTGGGTGGGATTTGATCCCCAGACTCCCGGGTGAGAGTCATGCATGCTAACCAGTCAGCCAAAGGGATGTCCCATTGGCTAAGGAGCCAGGGCGCATGATCACTCGGAGGCATAGTGACAGGACCGTCGGCTGCCACATCTGCATTTCTTAAAGACCACATACTTTCTAAAAAATGTCAATCTGCCTGCAGACCTTGTGACAGCACAAAAATGCATTATTGAAAGTTATTAATGGCAGGATGAATTCTGAGGTTGTTTGCTGCAATGTTCTACTAATGATGGATTTTTCTGCAGCATTTCATATGATCAGCTGACATTCTCATTGAGATACTGAAAGACAGTGCAAGTGTGAATGGAATTTCTTTTGACACGAGACAATGCTCCACAATGAAAGAAAAAGAAAGAAAGAAAGAAAGAAAGAAAGAAAGAAAGAAAGAAAGAAAGAAAGAAAGAAAGAAAGAAAGAAAGAAAGAAAGAAAGAAAGAAAGAAAGAAAGAAAGAAAGAAAGAAAGAAAGAAAGAAAGAAAGAAAGAAAGAAAGAAAGAAAGAAAGAAAGAAAGAAAGAAAGAGAGCAGATGAGATCCAGATTTATTTTTTCATTAAGTCCAACAGACCTCATCTGGATTATAGCTGCTCACAACCTGTCACAATCTCCAATAAATAATGATAAGACTAAGGTGGGAACCGTAGAGAATCCAAAATCTAAACATTAATTTCCCATGGCTATAAATCCATTCATATCTTTTTTGTTTGTTTGTTTTTTAATCTGGAAATACATTTAGAATAAGACCTTACTTGGTCAAAACATTTCAGCAACATCACAAAATAATCTTAAATAAATTAAATACAAACTGACCTCTCAGCTGTGCTAAGACTATTTTCCACACACTTTTTTGATTCAGATTTCTGTAACTCATAATTTGGTGGGATTGCACAAAATTAATTAAACTGTTTCCAGCTTATACCAAACTCTGTGGCTAGGAACTGGATAAGTAACAAGACAACATTACCATATTGATTTTAGAATGGTATTGCCCATTTTGGCCAAGTTGCTGACCATCCTACATTACTGACCTTTTCACCCCTTACACCCATACTTGTGCTCTCAGATTAACAGAGCAGCTGTTGCTTACGGACCCTGGGGCAAAACTGGAGACCCAGGTTGGAAAAGTTTTTGCTGTAAGGGAGCTTTACAATTGTGGAGTAATTTTCCACTTAAGACAACCTACCTCTATGTCAACTTTTCATGCTCTTTCAATAGCAAATTAGTCTTTATTTTTCTTTTTTTATGTCTAAGAGTTTATTCTACAATTCATCTGTTAATCATTGTTAACATAATAAAAAAAAATGCACAAACGTACACTGCAAAATATGGATTATCTTGTCAAAATGTTTTGAAAGCACCAGAATATAAGTACTGAAATACTGCAGGCTGATAACGAATGATTTGTGTGTGCCTCAAGAGATTGAGAGTACCTCTAAAATACAGATTAGATGTAAGATTTAAAATGTATGAAAGAGTATGACTCACCGCTGGCCATATCATGCCTGCAAAAGAATCAAGAGCCTCTTCGATGATGATCTCCCTGGCCGACGTAGCTGTACACCTCTTTACCTGCTCTGTAGTAAAAACATGGAGTCCAGACAGCTGGTTTTTGTTGTTTCCCGACAGCTGATTCCTCTGTTTGTGAATTATCTGGAAGATATAAAAGTCACTCTCTCAGATCTGTGACTTTTATATCTACGATTCATTCACATGAATCACATGTTTCTCCACAATGTTTATGTTACCTTCTCCTGTCTCTTTATCCTCTTCATCCCCATCCTCCTCGGTTCCCCCATGGTTGCTTTTCTCCACAAACACTGTGGACATGCTATCCATGTAATAGGTTTTGTTTTGTTTTTTACTGTCGAGTAAACAGAAATCTCTGAGAAAGGAAAGAAATTTTGATTTAAGGATTTTAGTACAAATAATAGATATTCAGAAAGTACTCCTCTCATTGCCTCTTCAAATACAGTGAGTATTTATAGTGCAAGTATCTTACCTTTCACCTACCTGCTGTTTTTCTGCACTGAAAGATCTTGAGCGCAGTCAAAGTGCATCTGGAGACCACCAACTGCGAGGTTATAGACTCAGCATCCTGCAGGACACACCCATCATCATCACAAGGGCATGAGGGTATTTTTAGAGTTGTGCCCATGAGAAATAAACACAGGCATGATACGAGAGCAGAGCGCATGCAAAATTCAAACACAAAGATGAGTCGGTGAGAGAGCCAAAAGGAGAGAGAGCGAGAATGAAGGGAATGCCATGATATCACCAGTCATGGGTCTTTGCCTCCAGGGGTGGCTTAAGGACTTCTCTGCTGGTGGTCCACAGTCGGTAACCTCAAACTGGACATACCATGAAGAAATGCTAAACTTGTAAGAGCTGACAGTAACACTTCTGAAATTGTGAATGAATTTGCAACAATCTGAAAACAAACGTGTTTTCAGATCAGTCTAGATATTGCAAATTGTGTTGGTAATTAGTTTTACTTGGTAGTCTACAAATAGTCTCAGAGACACATAGGGGGATCAGCCCGTCTGAAAACCAGGCCAATACATGATTTGTGTTGGCCTGATAACTTCTTGGCAAAGGGCTGCTGAATGTTTGTTGTTACAAAACCATGTGGAAAATACGAGCCTGACAGGATTATTTGGTTGTACTTTACTGTGAATCCCACTGTTTAGCGGTCATAATTTGCATAAATGTTGGAAGACTCTATGATGTAGAATGTTTTTCAACAAGTGTGATTTCTCCTTTTGGCAGCCATGTTTAGCAGCTGGTGTATCAACAATGAATGAGGAAAAAATATTATAAGTATTGTCACCCTGACGTGAGTATACATGCTTCAATATAACTGAATATGAGAGTCTCATTGGACAACTAAATCTAGAAATTATGCACGTAGTTTTGCAAGGGTCCATGTTGTGGCTACTGGCTTTGCTTTTCCTGCAATGGCCTCAATTGCTTAAGCAGAGATGGGAAGTAACAAGATCAGGCTGGCATGCATCCCCATGTATCAAGCCTTTAAAAAAATAAGCTAGCTCCAGTAACAACAGCCTCATTTAGATCTTCTTCACTTACATTCAAACATGAAGTAAAATCTTTCAGTCTCATAACATGATAAAACTATTCACATTCCACAATTTGTAATCCACCTTGTACTTCCAGGTGCTTTCAGATATTAACAGAAAGCATGTAGTGGTCTGAATTACATGAAGGAGTGTTGTTTGGACTGGAAAAGATGGGAGTTTTTCCACTTGATCACAGGCAAGATTTTAGGTGTACTTTAGTAAAAGGTTGTCAAGGCTGTTGAAAGAGGGATAAAGAAACTGATATGTCTACAAAGGCACATATAATCTTCAGCTGTTGAGCATTTGTTTGATTGACAATGGACAATTGACACTGACATTCACTGCCATCAGTTTAGGTAACCTCTTCCATTTTAATCCAGCTCAGCGCTGCTTCTCTTGTTCTGCAGCCAAAAAACATATCCACCAAACGGGCAGAAAGACAAGGAATGATCGGATTTGGAATTATAAAAGTATCAGATTTAATAGCTCACATTGGTAGCAAGTGACTCTACCCTACTCTTTCCAAGATAATCAAGCTAACTGGTGAGTTTCCAAATTATGAAAAAACTTTGGGCATGACAGTAGCGTTCGTGTTACAGAAGGAGCACACATGCCACCTTGTATGGATGTGATCTTTAATTTGACCTCCTTAAAATGTTTTGCTGGTGACTTGTTGTTTAAGAACATCCTATCAAGGTGTAAAAATACAACAATGGTGTCAACAATAAAATGGTTTACTTCATGTTACAGGTATGTTATGTATTTGCTGCAGTTGTTGGACGTGCCATCGCAAGTCATGAAAGAAGGTTTCAAATGCTCTATGATTACAATGTGCCTGTGTGTTACAATCAGAGGGGTGGACCCAATATTTCTACAAAATGATTAGCTTTGACTGAACAATCATCACTTTGCATTTTTCTTTTTCAATTTACTTTGAAATATTCAACCCTCTTTGACTTGTGTTTTCTTTTTTCTTTTTTTTCAACTTTTGGTGTTCTTCATGCCTTCGTTCAATTAGGCCCTTCTTTTATGTAATAATGCTCCTGTTGATTTTTAATTAAGCAAGCTAGGAAACCTGGTCACTACACTCTTAAAACAAATGTGTTGTTTTTCTACACAATTTATGTGTAACAGCCTAGATGACACTTTTTGTGTTGTTTTTGACACATTATGTGTAGATCCATCGAAGTGATTGGGCACACATTGAATGTGTTAAATTATCGACCAATCACATTCGTACTTCAACATCTCTAACCGTCATCTTCTGGAAATTTCCATTTCTGCTCACTTTGAAAGTAACTGCCATCACGGGATGTCCGCAGTGGGAAACCAAAGGTAAATGTGTTTTTCCTTTCTTTTCTTTCTTTCTTTTTTTTTTTTTTTAAATTTGCTTTAAGTTTGTTAGAAAATTAGTTTGACATTACATTGTATTTGGTAATGAGAATCAATCTGTTGCCGAATGTACCGGTCTAATGTAACACCGGGTGAACTAACAGATTGCTTGAGATGTCATTTGAGGCTTGCTATTTTGGGTTTGCTTGCTATGATAAAACAACTGAAATTATATTGTGTAAGACTCAGTAACAAAGACACTTGCGAGTATTTATTAACACCAAGTGTGGGGCTGCCATTTCTGCCATCAGCACTGCGGTAATCAGGCTAATATTAGCAATGAGCTAGCATACTGGTCACGTCAGCAAGTTTTGGCGCCAGTAAGTAGTTTGGCTAGTTAGCTGTTTTGCCAGTGCTTGTTTGTATAGCTTGCAGAAACTGCTAAGCGTTTCTCATTTTAAACCAGCAGACCAAAACATAGAGGATTTAGAGGTCAGGGTTTTATCTTGTCTTTGCCGTTTGTATTTATTCTCACGCCTTACCACTTGGTGGCGGTAATGTACCTGTGACGTTGTTTGCCAACCACCATAAACACACACTACGAAGAAGAAAAAATAGTTTATCGACAGGATGCGTCGCTGGCGACACTAAACAACATACATTCTTTGAAATACCGTAACTCTTCAAGCTTTTAAGCTATCGACAGTTCCAACGGATTTTGAAAGCTGAGAAATGTAGCCTCGCGCCGGTAAACGGAACGTTACGGACAGATTCCACATCCTCCACTCCCCCCTGCACAACACAGCAGCTGTGTTGTTGATGGTAGCTATGGCAGCGCTCACACATCACACTTAAAGGGTTAAAGTTAAGCAGCTGTTTAATTTTACACATTCTGTACAGCCTTAACATTAGTAACAGGGGAGTTAGTTGGCTAAATCACCATCACCTCAGTAAAATGGTTACACCTTCCACTAGTCCTGAACAGTTTTTAACGTTTCTGTGAGAGGGACAAGAGAGCAGCTGTCATGTTATTGTTAACAGATACACCAGCGGGAGAAAATGCCCTCGACTTTTAACTAAGTTCTATATTTCCTTTGATATCACTTACTTTTGAAGCTTAAAAATATAGTAATTTTACTATACTGTAAATTTTACTATACTGTAAAACCATAACTTATATGGTTAGTTTTAACCAACTTATATGCTGACACCTTCTGAAGCACAGTCTGTAACTAGTGACATCAAATTTACCATCTTATCATTCTGCATCAGCCAAATTTATGCATCTTAAATTCATGTAATCCTGATTCTTTATTATGAGGACTTTTTTATGAGTGATGAAAACATTTTTTAAAGAAGTGTGTTGTCCTTTTACCTTGAATAGAACTGTGGTTAATGAGGGATTTCAAACTCTACTATTGGCTAATCCTCTTTCACTTTAGTTTTCTTTTTTTCCCTCTCTCTTCAGCCTGCTCTCCAACCAAATAGTCAGGAAAGTCAGTAATTTTCTGCCTGCCCATGATGATGACAGACATGACTGTAGACATGAGGCACTTGAGCGACTTGTCCATAGAAAGGCTCCAGCAGAATGCTCCATGTAAGGGTTACAGTCAGCGATCTTGTGGAGAAACGAGGATTGTAAGTAACTTGGTCAATTAATACCAGATAGGCCATCATATATATATATATATATATATGTGTGTGTGTGTGTGTGTGTGTGTGTGTGTGCGTGTGTTAAATGGGTAAGTTGCCTCAATCAATGACCATGACCAATAAAAGGGTGAATAGAAATGACTCAAATATAGTTAGTTGTGCATTTAACTGATAATTTGAAGAGAATTGGCATAAAAATTTGTAAATAAAGGATCACTGCTTAAGTCCATTTTGAACACAGCCCTTGAATATCAGTCTCTGTAACTGCATTACTTATTGTTTGGTAATTAATAGGAAATTTTACAATAAATATCAAGCTTCAGTTTCATTTTAATGTAAGTCACACTTATTTGATCTGAAACATTTTGATAAGATGCACTACTTCACCCAAAATAATTTTCATATTTAAAAATAATACCTTGTAAGCAAATTATCAACTGTTCTTTTTTTCAACCAGTTACTAAAAAGTGTTTGCAAGGAATTGCATCAGGGATCTGTTAAACCAAAACAAATAGTGCTGGACTGATATTGACTAAATGCATGTTTTATTTTCCCAGACTTTAATAAAGTGTTGGATGGGAAGGCTGACATTTTTCTACGCAAATGGGAGAAAAAAATCGTTCCCAGATTGATGAGGATTGCTGCCAAGGAGATGTCTGGGGATCTATTGAAGCCACTGTCTACCGGAAACGACAGTGATGGTATGTTGTGTGACACACTGAAGTACAGAAGTTGCCATGCAATTAGAATATGCAAGCAAGTTCAATAGATTTGGAACACCTTGCTTTTGGAAAGGGAGAGATCTCTGATTGTCAACCAAATCTCTATATATCTATCATATCTATGCAGATACACTTTGCTTCAAAGTGTTCAGTGTGCTGACACGACTTCTTCCACCGATGGCATCAGGGCGAAGGGGAGGATGGAGTTGCTGCAGTGTGCAATCAGCCATTCCCTACCTCATGACTTTGCACCAGTATGTGTCTTGATTTTAATTTTCTTTAAGCTTCACCATTGATAATTCTTTTGATTTTGTGCGATGTTTTTCCAAGTCTGATTTCATATTGTAATTATTTCAAACCTTATGTCTTACAGCCTGGGACCACCATCTCATCTCTGTCTGAGAATGCAGATGCATCAGCAAATGCCCACCAACCTTGCATCTTGTGCCTAGGACACCCAAGTGGAGCTGCCCAGTATGAGATTGTTGCAAAAAATGACAAGGTCACCATTCCTGTTGGCGATGAAGGACTGACCCGTGCAGTTGACAAGCTATTCAAGATGTACTGGGTCTGCAACCTTGCCTATCCTCCTCAGCTGCAGTCAGTGTTTTCTTTCCTTCAGCACATTTATGAGATACCAGCTACTGGTAAGAAAAGATCATAAGTTGCTGAATTCATGTCCAACCTCCACGCTGTGTTATAAGGAAATATGCAAGCTTGTTATTTGAGAGGTGCAGAAGCTTATCCGGCATCTTAGAACCTTCCATGCCTTATCAGAGTCCCAAAACTTTAATTTTTTTGTTCTCAGAACTACTGCAAAAGAACATATGACAGTCTGAATTCCTACAAAACATCTGAAGAGACCATTCAATAGTCACAGCAAATGAAAACATTGACTTTCGTCCTGGACAGTTTGAGCTTTGTGATAGATCAACTGACAGTGATGAAGAACCATCTCAAGGAGCAGATCTCAAGCTGATGATTTTGCACAGCATTTACCAACTCTTAATGAACTTGCAGCCCAGATATCCAGCTTCACAAAAGAGGCAAAAGATCGGACTATGAATGTTCAAGAAAAAGTGCGTACTTTTAGAGAGGTCCATTTCATCCCACAAGATGATTAACCTTTCACAGCTTTGATGCGGGAATTGGAAAATGGGTGGAAAATGTTTAAAGATGTTGAGACTCCTTATAAGATGAGTGAATATTTCTGAGAAAAATGTCTCTTATGAAGCTAACAAAGGTATTCTTGGGACATAGGACTGATACTATGGGGAAAAAATGGACAAATGACACAAGTTCTGATCTCAGACACTTTTTAGGATATTTCTGATATTGACACCATCAGATTTTTTTTCAGCTGTGAGAATTTCCAGCATCTGTATGTTGAGTGTAATAGAAGTACTGATGGGAAAATGAGACTATCACAATGTTGCACAGTTTGCTACTCATCTTCTAAGCAGGTATCTGGATGCCCTGTAGATACAACTTTATTTTGATGATTTAGAAACAACAAATCCTTTAGGTTCTAAAACCAAAAACCCTTCCTGTCCTCGTAGGATCTTTAGAATTCAGTCCGTTGCTCATTGAAAAGCTGAATATAGAAAATGAAGATCTCAACATTTTGAGCACTATCCATATTGCCCACACAGTTACTGTGTTTAGTCAGACCTACAGAACAGGAAGTGTGGTCCCTCTTGACGATGATTCAAGAGGTAAGCATTTGTTTGGTGAAATAGTTCACATTATTCCAAAATGCGAAACAGGTGTTACTGTTCGTCAAAATTTTGTCCGTTGTGTTTTGATGATCACTACTTTGCTTATCAGATGTCCAAAACGGATGTACAGGTATTTGAAATGGTTAGCATAAATGACGTTGCAGACTTCAGACCCTGTCATCATGTTTCCAAGGAGATGAGGTTTATTTGAATCCAAGGTATAAGATTGTAAAGAATCATTCTGAAAGACAGCTTTTGGAACCTATAACATTACATGTTTTTACTTGTATTAAGACTAGTTTCAAACAGAATGTGGTGACCCAAGTGATAAGATTTTAAATGAAATGTGGGGAAAATGTATTTTGTATTTGTAAATTTTGTTTGGTGCAGAATGTTTTTACTAATTTTTGTACCAAAAAATGTTTGAGTATTTCATTGTTTACGCAATTTAATGATGAGTTTTGAAATGAGAAAGTTACTCAAATGTTTGATACTGTCATTTTACAATAAATTATATTTTTTTGTATACAGTTTATTCAGATTTAATTTCACTTTAGATTTGACACATTTTTTTAACACAATAATGTGTCTATATAAGGACAACACATTTTGTGTTATCTTTGACACAGTTATTGTGCTAAAAATCCAACACAAATAATGTGTTAAAATTTTCAACACAGTCATTGTGTCACTTTTAGCACACTGACTGTGTTGAAAATTTTAACACATTATGTGTGTTGGATTTTAGCACAATAACTGTGTCAAAGATAACACAAAATGTGTTGTCCTTATATAGACACATTAGTGTGTTGGAAATTGACACAGTTTGTGTTGATATTAACACATCTGTTTTAAGAGTGTAACGTAGTCATCTTAGCTTGCTGATTTTCCCATTTTTTCTTCTGTGGTTTTGGAATGCCACTGCCCCTACCAAAAAAGAAGTATTCCTTAAGTACATGTCATTAAGTATACTCAAGTATACTAAAGTTTATCCCCCAAGTGTACTTTTATTTACCAAGTACACTGCTATCAGTGTACTACCAGTATACTAACAAGTGTACTTCTTGGGACTAAATTGGCCCAATTTAAGTATTTAAAAGTATACTTTTAAGTACACTTGAAGTAATCTTCTGGTATACTGTGAGTGTACTCGTACTAAAACTTCAAGCTTACTTTTACTTTTAGAAAGTACACTTTAAAGTATACTGTAAGTATATTTCTAGGTATACTGTTAGTTTACTCATACTAAAACTAAGCTTACTTTTACTCTTGCAAAGTACACTTTTAAGTGTACTAAAAGTATTCTTTGTATACTTATATTCTAGCAGTAAACCACTCAATACCCTGTTAATGCAAGAAAACAAGCCGCCACAGCAAAGTCCCCAGCGACAAACGTCACCAGCAGGCGCTAAATGACGCCATCGAAGCAACCAGTCAACATCACGCACAAGTAATACCATTTAATGGCTGACTACATTGGTCTTTTACAAGGGTACACTCTTAAAACAGATGTGTTAATATCAACACAAACTGTGTCAATTTCCAACACACTAATGTGTCTATATAAGGACAACACATTTTGTGTTATCTTTGACACAGTTATTGTGCTAAAAATCCAACACACATAATGTGTTAAAATTTTCAACACAGTCAGTGTGCTAAAAGTAACACAATGACTGTGTTGAAAATTTTAACACATTATTTGTGTTGGATTTTTAGCACAATAACTGTGTCAAAGATAACACAAAATGTGTTGTCCTTATATAGACACATTTTTGTGTTAAAAAAATGTGTCAAATCTAAAGTGAAATGAAATCTGAATAAACTGTATACAAAAAAATATGATTTATTGTAAAATGACAGTAACAAACATTTGAGTAACTTTCTCATTTCAAAACTCATCATTAAATTGCGTATTTAAACAATGAAATACTCAAACATTTTTTGGTACAAAAATTAGTAAAAACATTCTGCACCAAACAAAATTTACAAATACAAAATACATTTTCCCCGCATTTCATTTAAAATCTTATCACTTGGGTCACCACATTCTGTTTGAAACTAGTCTTAATACAAGTAAAAACATGTAATGTTATAGGTTCCAAAAGCTGTCTTTCAGAATGACTTAACAATCTTATACCTTGGATTCAAATAAACCTCATCTCCTTGGAAACATGATGACAGGGTCTTAAGTCTGCAACGTCATTTATGCTAACCATTTCAAATACCTGTACATCCGTTTTGGACATCTGATAAGCAAAGTAGTGATCATCAAAACATACAACGGACAAAATTTTGACGAACAGTAACACCTCTGTTTCGCATTTTGGAATAACGTGAACTATTTCACCAAACAAATGCTTACCTCTTGAATCATCGTCAAGAGGGACCACACTTCCTGTTCTGTAGGTCTGACTAAACACAGTAACTGTGTGGGCAATATGGATAGTGCTCAAAATGTTGAGATCTTCATCTTCTATATTCAGCTTTTCAATGAGCAACGGACTGAATTCTAAAGATCCTACAAGGACAGGAAGGGTTTTTGGTTTTAGGACCTAAAGGATTTGTTGTTTCTAAATCATCTAAATAAAGTTGTATCTACAGGGCATCCAGATACCTGCTTAGAAGATGAGTAGCAAACTGTGCAACATTGTGATAGTCTCATTTTCCCATCAGTACTTCTATTACACTCAACATACAGATGCTGGAAATTCTCACAGCTGAAAAAAAATCTGATGGTGTCAATATCAGAAATATCCTAAAAAGTGTCTGAGATCAGAACTTGTGTCATTTGTCCATTTTTTTCCCCATAGTATCAGTCCTATGTCCCAAGAATACCTTTGTTAGCTTCATAAGAGACATTTTTCTCAGAAATATTTACTCATCTTATAAGGAGTCTCAACATCTATAAACATTTTCCAACCATTTTCCAATTCCCGCATCAAAGCTGTGAAAGGTTAATCATCTTGTGGGATGAAATGGACCTCTCTAAAAGTACGCACTTTTTCTTGAACATTCATAGTCCGATCTTTTGCCTCTTTTGTGAAGCTGGATATCTGGGCTGCAAGTTCATAATAAGTTGGTAAATGCTGTGCAAAATCATCAGCTTGAGATCTGCTCCTTGAGATGGTTCTTCATCACTGTCAGTTGATCTATCACAAAGCCCAAACTGTCCAGGACGAAAGTCAATGTTTTCATTTGCTGTGACTATTGAATGGTCTCTTCAGATGTTTTGTAGGAATTCAGACTGTCATATGTTCTTTTACAGTAGTTCTGAGAACAAAAAAATTAAAGTTTTCGGACTCTGATAAGGCATGGAAGGTTCTAAGATGCCGGATAAGCTTCTGCACCTCTCAAATAACAAGCTTGCATATTTCCTTATAACACAGCGTGGAGGTTGGACATGAATTCAGCAACTTATGATCTTTTCTTACCAGTAGCTGGTATCTCATAAATGTGCTGAAGGAAAGAAAACACTGACTGCAGCTGAGGAGGATAGGCAAGGTTGCAGACCCAGTACATCTTGAACAGCTTGTCAACTGCACGGGTCAGTCCTTCATCGCCAAGAGGAATGGTGACCTTGTCATTTCTTGCAACAATCTCATACTGGGCAGCTCCACTTGGGTGTCCTAGGCACAAGATGCAAGGTTGGTGGGCATTTGCTGATGCATCTGCATTCTCAGACAGAGATGAGATGGTGGTCCCAGGCTGTAACACATAAGGTTTGAAATAATTACAATATGAAATCAGACTTGGAAAAACATCGCACAAAATCAAAAGAATTATCAATGGTGAAGCTCAAAGAAAATTAAAATTAAGACACATACTGGTGCAAAGTCATGAGGTAGGGAATGGCTGAATTCACACTGCAGCGACTCCATCCTCCCCTTCGCCCTGATGCCGTCGGTGGAAGAAGTCGTGTCAGCACACTGAACACTTTGAAGCAAAGTGTATCTGCATAGATATGATAGATATATAGAGATTTGGTTGACAATCAGAGATCTCTCCCTTTCCAAAAGCAAGGTGTTCCAAATCTATTGAACTTGCTTGTATATTCTAATTGCATGGCAACTTCTGTACTTCAGTGTGTCACACAACATACCATCACTGTCGTTTCCGGTAGACAGTGGCTTCAATAGATCCCCAGACATCTCCTTGGCAGCAATCCTCATCAATCTGGGAACAATTTTTTTCTCCCATTTGCGTAGAAAAATGTCAGCCTTCCCATCAAACACTTTATTAAAGTCTGGGAAAATAAAACATGCATTTAGTCAATATCAGTCCAGCACTATTTGTTTTGGTTTAACAGATCCCTGATGCAATTCCTTGCAAACACTTTTTAGTAACTGGTTGAAAAAAAGAACAGTTGATAATTTGCTTACCAGGTATTATTTTTAAATATGAAAATTATTTTGAGTGAAGTAGTGCATCTTATCAAAATGTTTCAGAACAAACAAGTGTGACTTACATTAAAATGAAACTGAAGCTTGATATTTATTGTAAAATTTCCTATTAATTACCAAACAATAAGTAATGCAGTTACAGAGACTGATATTCAAGGGCTGTGTTCAAAATTGACTTAAGCAGTGATCCTTTATTTACAAATTTTTATGCCAATTCTCTTCAAATTATCATTTAAATGTACAACTAACTATATTTGAGTCATTTCTATTCACCCTTTTATTGGTCATGGTCATTGATTGAGGCAACTTACCCATTTAACACGCGCACACACACACACACACACACACACAATATATATATATATATATATATATATATATATATATATATGTATATGTATATATATATATATATTATATATATATATATATATATATATATATATATGATGGCCTATCTGGTATTAATTGACCAAGTTACTTACAATCCTCGTTTCTCCACAAGATCGCTGACTGTAACCCTTACATGGAGCATTCTGCTGGAGCCTTTCTATGGACAAGTCGCTCAAGTGCCTCATGTCTACAGTCATGTTTGTCATCATCATGGGCAGGCAGAAAATTTCTGACTTTCCTGACTATTTGGTTGGAGAGCAGGCTGGAGAGAGAGGGGAAAAAAAAGAAAACTAAAGTGAAACAGGATTAGCCAATAGTAGAGTTTGAAATCCCTCATTAACCACAGTTCTATTCAAGGTAAAAGGACAACAAACTTCTTTAAAAAATGTTTTCAGCACTCATAAAAAAGTCCTCATAATAAAGAATCAGGATTACATGAATTTAAGATGCATAAATTTGGCTGATGCACAATGATAAGATGGTAAATTTGATGTCACTAGTTACAGACTGTGCTTCAGAAGGTGTCAGCATATAAGTTGGTTAAAACTAACCATATAAGTTATGGTTTTACAGTATAGTAAAATTTACAGTATAGTAAAATTACTATATTTTTAAGCTTCAAAAGTAAGTGATATCAAAGGAAATATAGAACTTAGTTAAAAGTCGAGGGCATTTTCTCCCGCTGGTATACCTGTTAACAATAACATGACAGCTGATCTCTGGTCCCTCTCACAGAAACGTTAAAAACTGTTCAGGACTAGTGGAAGGTGTAACCATTTTACTGAGGTGATGGTGATTTAGCCAACTAACTCCCCTGTTACTTATGTTAAGGCTGTACAGAATGTGTAAAATTAAACAGCTGCTTAACTTTAACCCTTTAGGTGTGATGTGTGAGCGCTGCCATAGCTACCATCAACAACACAGCTGCTGTGTTGTGCAGGGGGGGAGTGGAGGATGTGGAATCTGTCCGTAACGTTCCGTTTACCGGCGCGAGGCTACATTTCTCAGCTTTCAAAATCCGTTGGAACTGTCGATAGCTTAAAAGCTTGAAGAGATACGGTAATTCAAAGAATGTATGTTGTTTAGTGTCGCCAGCGACGCATCCTGTCGATAAACTATTTTCTTCTTCTTCGTAGTGTGTGTTTATGGTGGTTGGCAAACAACGTCACAGGTACATTACCGCCACCAAGTGGTAAGGCGTGAGAATAAATACAAACGGCAAAGACAAGATAAAACCCTGACCTCTAAGTCCTCTTTATGTTTTGGTCTGCTGGTTTAAAATGAGAAACGCTTAGCAGTTTCTGAAAGCTATACAAACAAGCACTGGCAAAACAGCTAACTAGCCAAACTACTTACTGGCGCCAAAACTAGCTGACGTGACCGAGATTAGTATGCTAGCTCATTGCTAATATTAGCCTGATTACTGCAGTGCTGATGGCAGAAATGGCAGCCCCACACTTGGTGTTAATAAATACTCGCAAGTGTCTTTGTTACTGAGTCTTACACAATATAATTTCAGTTGTTTTATCATAGCAAGCAAACCCAAAATAGCAAGCCTCAAATGACATCTCAAGCAATCTGTTAGTTCACCCGGTGTTACATTAGACCGGTACATTCGGCAACAGATTGATTCTCATTATCAAATACAATGTAATGTCAAACTAATTTTCTAACAAACTTAAAGCAAATTAAAAAAAAAAAAAAAAGAAAGGAAAAACACATTTACCTTTGGTTTCCCGCTGCGGACATCCCGTGATGGCAGTTACTTTCAAAGTGAGCAGAAATGGAAATTTCCAGAAGATGACGGTTAGAGATGTTGAAGTACGAATGTGATTGGTCGATAATTTAACACATTCAATGTGTGCCCAATCACCTAGATGGATCTACACATAATGTGTCAAAAACAACACAAAAAGTGTCATCTAGGCTGTTACACATAAATTGTGTAGAAAAACAACACATTTGTTTTAAGAGTGT